>RJWM01001619.1:90178-150269 GCA_004363535.1 Dasyprocta punctata | reverse complement strand
TGACCCACTGGTTGTTCAGGAGGGTGTTATTTAATTTCCATGTGTTTATGAAGTTTTTATGGTTTCTTTTGTCATTGATTTCCAATTTTATTGCATGATGGTCTGATAATAGGCATAGGTAAGGCCCCAGCACTGTAGGCCTGGGACTTGCCCAGGCTTGCCTGGCACACCAGAAGCTCTGAACTCCTTGCAGCCAGACGCAGGGTCTGGGGGGCGCCACACTCCAGGGTACACTCTGCCTAGCTCACTGGGACCACGAGGTCTTGGCCCCCACCTGGTAAGGCGGAGGCTCCACCCGCATGCTCCAGGGGGCTGCCCTCACTAGCTGTGCACAGGATCCAGCTCTACCAGGTCCCACGACTCAGTGCGACCCACCAGGGGAATGCCCAGTCAGCCTTGCAGGACACAGAACCACATAGGTTATAGAAGAAAATGACAAAATGAAAGACCAAGAGGCAGTCTCAGTCCCCCAGCCCACTGAGAACAAACCCAAGAGACACTGAAATCGAAAACAGTGGGAGTCACACAACTGAACTTTCTGAAATGATAGAAAATGCAGTAAAGAAACAACTCGATGAAGCTATAGAGAAATTCAAATCAGAAATATTGTCTCAGCTAAAAAATGAAATGAGAATTATTATTAAAGAAATGTTGTGTGTATCTAAAGAACAGCAAGATAAAAAAATAGAAGAACTTACGAAAATGATTGAAACTTTGAACAAACATATAAGACACAAACAGAATGCATGAAACAGATGCAAAGGGAAATGCAGGAAATGAAAAACTCCATGGAAAGTTTGAAAAACCACTTGAATGAAGCTGAAGATAGAATCTCAGACCTTGAAGACAGCATGGGAGCTCATGGCCATGAAAGAAAAGATCTCTTAAAAATAGTAAGGAAGCAAGAAACAACAATTCAACAGCTGCAAGACAATGCCAAGAGAAATAACATAAGATTAATAGGCATAAATGAAAAAGCAGGGGTCAGTACTAATGACCTGCGAAGACTATTCACAGAAATAATAGCAGAAAACTTTCCAAACATGGGAAGATAGTCTGAAATACAGGTAACTGAGGCATACAGAACCCCAATTAACCATAACCAAAATAAATCTTCACCCAGACATATAATAATAAGGGTATCCAAAATGCAGCACAAGAACAAAATACTAAAAGCTGTCAGAGAAAAGAAACAGATCACCTATGAAGGAAAGCCTATCAGAATCACAGCAGACTTCTCAACACAAACCTCTAAGTTAAGAAAAGCTTGGAGTAAAGTATTTCAAATCCTGAAAGAAAACAACTTTCAACCCAGATTGATGTACCCTGTAAAACTATCCTTAAAAATTGATGGAGAAATAAGATACTTTCATGACAAAGAAGAACTGAAGAAATTTATGGCCACCAAACCAACACTACAAAGAGTACTGAAAGACACTGTAGAAAGAGACAAAGATAGCTACAATCTTAAGAACAATAACAAAAGGAAACCACTAAGCAGGGCAAATAATTAAACAGAATATGTAGAAAACCAACAGCAGGACTTGGGAGTCACTTCAAGGACATCTCCAAGTAGGAAGGAATGCCAGAAATGGAGAACTATTTTATCTCCAAAATGGCCTTTATGATGGGACTGTGATGCCCTTCAGAGTAAGAAGCCTGCAGGGCAGTCTCTATTCACATAATTAATTATGGAGCCAATATGTCCTCAGCTGCAACCTTCTTTACCTTGCCTTTTGAGGTATCTCTGACCTCATTGGCCACTACAGGCCTCGGTCAGGACCAGTGATTCACAGAATTTCCTTACTATGAATCAGCTCCCATCGCCAGGCAAGGGGCCTAGGCCTAGGACAGGCTCACAGATAAATAAAATGCCAATTAGTAAATTTTAAATTCTGCTCAGAACTGCTTTGTAGAGGTCTCCAAAAATGAATCCCACTTGATCATGATGCATCATCTTTCTGATAACTTGTTGTATTCTATTTGCCAGTATTTTATTGAGGATTTTTGCATCTATGTTCATTAGGGAGATTGGCCTGTAATTTTCTTTTTTGGTTGGGTCTTTCTCTGGTTTTGGTATTAGAATAATACTTGTTTCCAGGAATGAGTTAGGGAGACTTACTTCCCTTTCAATTTCATTGAATTGCTGAATGTATTCGTTATTGAGAAAGAACAATTAATACTCATATGATTAGATCAATTTTACATGTCTATATCTGTTAATGTAAACAACCATTTTAAAGATAATGATATGCAATATTGCAACCATTGTCAAGCTTCTATCATCCTGTTTTGTAAACCTGCAATGTTACTGTTGTGCATTTACTCTAGTCGTTTGTTTGTCTCTTTTGCTTTTTGTCTTTGTTATATGTGTCTTTTTTTCTCTTAAATAACAAAACAGATAATAGGCATAGGATAATTTCAATTCCTGTGTGTTTACTTAAGCATGTTCTGTGAGCTAGAATGTGGTCTATTTTTGAGAATGTCCCATGTGAAGCTGAGAAGAGTATGTATTCTGATGTTGTGGGGTGAAACACTCTGTAGATTTCTACTAAGTCCATTTGTTCAAAAGTTTGCTTTATTTCTGATATTTCATTGATTTTTGTCTGGTTGATCTAATTGTGACAGTGGAGTATCGAGGTCCCCCATTACAACTGTACTAGTGTGTATTTGATTTTCCATGTCCGTTAATATTTGTTTTATACAGTTGGGTACACAGGTAATTGGTGTGTATATATTTATGATTGCTGTCTCTTCCTCTTGTATTGTTCCCTTCACAAGGATGTAGTGATTTTCTTTGTCTCTCTTTATCAGTCTTGGTTTGAAATTCATTTTGTCTGCAAATAGAATAGCTACCCCTGGTTTTTACAGGTTCCTCTTGCATGGAGTATTGTTTTCCTTCCTTTGACTTTCAGTCTATGGATTTCTTTTTGAAGTAAATGTGTTTCTTGTATGTAGCATATTGTTGTTTCTGGCTTCTTGGTCTATTCTTCCAGTCTGTTTCTTTTGATTGGTGAATTGAGACCATTTACATTGATGGTTATAAGTGATATGTATTGACTTATCCTTGTCATGTTATTTTCCTATTGTTGATACCCTTTTCCCCCCTCTGTTTAATTACTTACCTTGCCTGGTGGATTCATTCTGTTGGGGTTCATGGAGTTGTAGTCCTCATTATCTCTTTCCAGATTGTCCTTCAGAACATTTTCAAGTGCTGGTTATGTAGTTACAAATTTCTTCAAGTGTTATTTGTCATGGAAATATCTTATTTCTCCTTCAAAAAATTTTTTTGGTACCGGGGAACTCACAACTTTGCATATGCCAGGTAGGCACTGGTGCTACTGTATGGGTTTGATCCTGTGTCCCATGCAAAGTCTCACGTAATCCTGGCATGGACAAGGCTGAGTCTGGCGTTTGTGATTGCTTTGTTGTCTGGAGCTGGAATTGGTGATGTGAGTGTTACACCTGCCCAGGAGTGGAGCCGAGATACAGTGTAAGGGCAGGAGAAATGCGTGTCTTCATTCTTTCTCTCTTGCTGGTTTGCCTTGCTGTTTCGCAGCTGCCATGAATGGCTGACCTGCCACACCATGCTGCCTTGGAGCCAACTAAGTATGGACTGAAACCCCAAGAACTGTAAGAAATAAACCTTTCCTTCCCTAATTTTGGACATCAGGTATTTTGTCTCAGCAATGAGTGAAAAGTAACTAAGACAGCTGCTGAGGTAAATCCCCGGTCCCTCTCATTCAGTTTTTTTTTTTTTTTTTTTTTTTGGCGGCACCGGGGATCAAACTCACAACCTCGTGCCTGACAGACAGGCACTTAAGTCACTGAGCCAAACTCCCAGCCCTGGTTTTTTGAGGCAAGGTCGCACTGTGTAGCTCAGGCCGGCCTTGTGCTTGCGTTGTAGCCCAAGCCGGCCTCGAACTCACAACGCTCCTCCTACCTCAGCCTCCTGAGTGCTGGAACCTCTCATTCAGTTTTGAAAGACACTTTTACAGCATACACCAATCTGGGTTGGAGGTTGTTTTCTTTCAAGGCTTGCAATATTTCACTCCAAGCTCTCCTTGACTTGAGGATTTCTCTTGAGAAGTCTACTATGGTTCTAATGGACTTTCCTGTATAGGTGATTTGTTTCTTCTCTCTAACAGCTTTTAATATTCTGTTCTTTTGTTGAGTTTCTGGAATCATGATTATTATATTCCTTGGTGTAGTTTTTAATTTTATTTTATTTTATTTTATTTTTACCATGGCTAATTGGAGGTCTATATACCTTGCTTATGTCAATTTCTTTTTCCCTGCTTGGGAAGTTGTCTGCCATTACTCCTGTGAACAGGATTTTTATGTTGTTTGTGCTATCTCCAGCTTTTTCATTGACTCTGGTCAATCTTTGTATTATTCTTCTCTGCATCACCTAGGAGCTGATGGATTAATTTCTCATGGTCTCTTGCTTTTTTAAAAGAAATCTTTCTTCTCATAATTGCTAACCACAGTCCTGTCTGCTGGAGCTTATAGTCTATCCTCACATTGGCTCATTCTGCTATATATACTTTCAATGGAATTTTTAATCTCCTGGATATTTGTTTGAACCTGTTTTATGAGTTCTGTTTCATTCCTGTGTTGAGAGTTTATGATTTCCATTATTTTCCTAAATTCCTCTATTTTTTAACTATATTCACTCTAGAGTCATTAAGCATAGTCACCATCTCTGTAGTTATCTGAGTGATTATTTCTGGTTTGATTTTTTCTAGCGCCTCATTCACCTGCTTTGTTACTTCCACTGTTACTACTTCAGAAAGCCCAGACTGATAGCTTTCAAATTTTTCTACCTCATTGCCCCCTGGTTTGCCTTTGGTGAGCTGCAGGTCTGGGACTGCCTCTTGTTAAAGTGTCTTCTCATTGTCTTCCTTTTTTTTTAATTTAATTCCTGGGTTGATGCTTATAAATTACTTCTGGCAGGCAGCTTCATTGCTACTATTTAGAACACTTAGAAAATGATGACTTCTCAGAGATGTCTCCCAGGTGTAGCTGGCTTTTGGGTTTTGAGTCTGTTGCAAGATCCTACCTCTTCAATTTATTGGAGATGAGAAATTGCTTCCTATTTGGTCCAGTCCTGGTTCTTTGGCAGTGGCGTATAGTATTATTTTTGACCCTTAGGCAATTGGTCTTGGTATACCAGAAAGAACAGCTGATTATAACAATTATATCACTTTGGCTAAAGTAGTACAATCAGCAATAACAATAGCATCGAACACAGCCTAGAAAATGACAAACTGTGGTAACTATTAATTTACCACCCTTAACCATATGAACTATATTTGTGGTTGTATGACAAAATCTAAAACAAATCAGAAAATTTTATACAGGACATATGCCCTCAGTATGACAATTTTACCCTGAGGGGAAAAAGTATAAAAGGGGTTATCAGGAAAATAGAGAAATAGAAGAAGAGGAAGAGATTAAAAGCAAGGCTGGATGACAAAGGAAGGCCACACAAATTTTGGGAAACTAGTAAAGAAGACAGATAGAGACAGGGCAAATAAAGAAGCAACCAAAAAGACAGAACAACAAGAAAACTAGAGACAGTGTCCACAAGATAAAAACAAGAATGAACAATCAAGGCGGGGGAAAAGCAAGAAAAGAAAAAGCATCCACTTTAGGGCATATCTCCACTGTCACTGATAGACAGAGTGGGCAGACAGAGCCCAAATCCATTTTAGTCAATGTCAGAAAGCCAGCTGTAGATTTCCAGTAGGATAGTGGATAATCCCAGCAAGCCTGCATCTTTAGTTCCCCTAAAGTTCAGGTTGGTTTCTGGCTGTGAGGCTGAAACCCAGTTTGTTCAGCCTGCAACACTCCATGTGCCTCCTGTTGGCTTAAACTTGATTCCCTGATCTTCTGCTGACTTGTACTTGGTTCCACTTCAACCTGACACTGGGAGCTGCTAAATGGACCCAGTCTGCAACTGTTCTGAGTTCCAAGTTCAGTTGGCCTCTCCCTAAGATGATTCCCAGTCAATGGCCCTCTCCTGAGGTATCTGAACCCAAATAACTCACCAACCACTGCAGTCTGCTGTGCCTACTGCTCCATTCCACTGATGCATTTCTCCTTTGAGGCCTTTAAGGTTGCCAGGAATCACCATGCATCTACAGGTTTGAGCCATCTCTCCCACACAGTGAATCAGAGCTCAGGGAGAAAGTGCCACTTACCATTTCCTTATTCTGTCTTGAAGTCCCTCCCTTTGCTCTCCCTGTGGGCTTCAATTCCGACTTCAGATCCATGCTGGGTCCTGAGGACACACTTCCCTCCTTCTCTTCATTTCAATGTCTGACACCAAATCTCGAAGAGCCTGTTTCTCTGCTGTTCACTACTCTGCAATCTTCCTGGAAGTCTCAACATGATGTATTTTATACAATGCATAAGAATGCAACTGGTTCTGATCAACATTTTTTTCACACTCTTTGGTGTGTGGCAAATTCTTTTTTTTTAAAGATTAGTTATCATTTTTCTTTTTGGCAATGCCTTATGATGATTTTTATTTTATTTCATGAAGTAAATTGCTATCATTATCCTTACTGGTAGATAAACCAAGAAATTCACAATTTAAGTAATCACATAGAATTCCAAATTCCTTGTTTCTTATAGTTGCCTATTCAGGTAGCAGTATCTCATGATTTTCAAATTAACCAGCTCTTATGACATTTAATGTAGAAAATTCATAGTACAGTCTAATATTTTAAGTCAATAGTTATTTCAAGAGTTTAACCCCAATTTATGCTGAACATGTACACAGTAAAAGTTCTGTGCTGCTTATTCTATTTCATCATCATCTTAATCATCAAAGTAAGTTAATTAAGCATTCAGCTCTGGGCATTCCACAGCAGAAACAAAACTAAATTAAAGCTATGGACCCTTTGTTTGGTAGGAGTTGAAAGTCATAACTACTTAACCCTATTTCTTAACTCCTACCCCTCACCTTCACAAAATATTACCAGATATAAACAAGTAGGCATATCCTCATTTGATTTAAGGTACTTACTTGATAAACGTGCCCTCAGCCCAAAGACCATACAGAAATCTACTACCTTATTCCATAACTAAAAATAAATCTCCAAATGCAAGGCCCTGGGAGGGTTATTAATGTACTACTCTTTAGAATTGGAATGAGAAAGTCAGTGCCACTTAGCAGCATGTTAATAGAGTTAAAAAAAAGAAAAAGTAGCAGGGTAGGTTGGTAAGACCCACAGATGTAGTCAGAAGATCTGGGTTTGATTTCCCTTTAACCACTCTATCCTTGTTTTTCATCTATAAAATGAGGGCATCAGACTAGCTAGCCTCTAAGGATGCTTTCAGCTGTAGCTTTTGATATTTTACACTTATACTAAGAACGTACAAAACGTTCATCATAATAATGTAGATTGTAGTGAAAAACTGCAGTTTATACAGTGTTGATCAAAATGGAATTGATTAAAACCAACATGCAATAAACTGTTGGAAGCCATAGATTTGGACTAGAAATCCGAGGCAGACCCAACAATCGAACTAGTGTGGAACTCAGTCATGGTAGTAGAACTTGGTCTGCCTACAAGTGCCCCCTAACTGGCAAAGGTTGAGCTAACTGGAACAAACTGACTGAGCAGTAGACAACTGCTGCATAGAAACAATAGATGTTGTTTTTTCTGCCTCACTTAGCTTTTTCTGTAAATGCTGTCTGATAGCATTAGCTAGAATTCTCTCTCTAAAGGCTTTTGAGTGCTGGGAGATTCCTGATTTGTGAATTATTTTTGTTTCATTGTTTGCTAAAATGAATTCTACTTAATTTAATTGATCTATGGCATTTCCCTTTTAACACCAATTAAGGTAAATATGCACAGACATAAATGATGATTTAAATAATGATATGGTTTTATAATTATTGATGGGGAAAATGTCATACTATTGAAATTTTTAAAAACAGCTCCAAATAATCCCTAAGAAAATATTTTATATTAGTAAAAATACTTGTATCAGTGTTAAGGTATTTCTAATGGAAGGATTTAGAATAATTCTTATTTCCTTCCTTATTTTTCCATAATGTATGTGTGTTTTATAAGCATAGAATATTTTCACGATAAATAAACAACAAAGCTATTTTAATGTGGGAAAATATATAGTAAACCACAAGTAGAAAGTATTAGATCTTTTCTTCTAAACAAATTTTGACAGCCAGGAAGGACCAGGGCAAGAACAAAATAACAAAAACTCAAGGAAAACAGTGTCTGAACATTTCATCAATAACTTGGATAATGAAATAAATATCTTTTGTTTTGCTTTATTGTGTTCTGTTTGTTTGAGACAGGGTCTTGCTCTATAGTTCAGGCTGGCTTTGAACTCACTATGTAGCCAAGGCTGGCCTTAAACTCTTGGCAATCTTCCTGCCTCAGCCACCTGAGTGCTGGGGTTATAGGCATGCACCACCAGACCCAGGATTGAAATAAGTATGTATTAAGAAGGCAATGAGAATTCTTCTTAATCAGACCCATCACAGCTGCTCTGCTTCCCCAGCCAGAGGTACCATCAACAGGGTGAGGGATGGACTGGCCTGACCTATGCTTTTCTCCTTACCAGCTGTCTTGGTTATTTTCTCTCATTGCTGGGACAAAACACCTGACACCCAAAATAAAGGAAGGAAAGGTTTATTTAGTTTAGAATTTCTGGAGGTTTCAGTCCATAATCAACTGGCTCCAAGGCAGGGTGGTGTGGCACTGGGGCAACACTTCAAGGCAACAGCTAGCAAAAGCAGCCAGAGCAAAAAGGAGGGAAGAGCAAACCTCTGTTCCTCCCTTATAGCATACACACAGGCTACCCCACCTAGGGTGGGTGTAGCACTAACAATATCTCTGTGCCCTCCTCTTGCACAGGATAAGGATATTTACAAAGTAAGGATCCTGACTCCCTGCTGAGTCTCTTAGTTAAACTTCTAAACTTCTCAAGTTGACACAATGTATCAACCATAACACCAGCCTGTGCAGGGAAAGATTAAACAAACCATCTGACCAGTCTTTGGATTCAACTGAGGCTATAGAAGGAAATAATGCTAACCATTTTATGATAGATTGATCTTTATAACTTTGTGTTTTGTACTACCATGCTTTAATTATTTGAGTTTCTTAAGGATGTCTGATAAATCTTGATGATTACATTTATGATTCAAGTAAGCATGAAAAAATGCAGAGCTACCATATTAGAAGATATATTGAATCAAATATGGATCTCTTTCAGCAAAAGAAGAATAAGCTTCCTAAATACAGAAGGTTGAATGACATTTTTCACCCAAGTAAAGACCAGTTGTTTTAGTTATATTTCTCTCGTTGTTGAGACAGAATACCTGATGCCGAAAATTAGAGAAGGAAAGGTTTTTTCCTTAGAGTTCTTGGGAGTTTCAGTCCATACTCATCTGGTTGCAAGACAGGCTGGTGTGGCTGAGAACCAGCTGTTCATGGCAGCTGCAAACAGCTCTTTCCACAAGTCATTTCCAAAGGCTGTTGAACCACATGATCAGGTTTAGTCACAGCACTGTCCCCACTCCACTGGTGCCAAATTCTGTTTTAGTTACTTTTCTCTCATTGAGACAGAATACCTGACACCCAAAATTAGAGAAAGGAAGGTTTATTTCTTACAGTTTTGGGAGGTTTCAGTCCATATTCAACTGGCTGCAAGGTAGGATGTTGTGGCTGAAGGCCAGCTGTTCATGGCAACTGCAAACAGCAAAGCGCAAACCGGGCAAGAGAAAGTGAGACACGCCTTCTTCCCATCCTTACACTGAATGTCGGCTCCAACTACGGGTAGGTATAGCATATAGCACTCACACCACCAATCACAGCACAAGGCCACAAACCAATCACTAACACTAGTCTCAGCCACATCCATGATTACATGAGGCTTGAGGCAAGGCCATAGGAACACAAACCGTAACATTTGACCCCTGTCCCCTAAAAGACTCATGTACATCCTTTTATACAAAAGACATTTAGTTTATCTCCAAAAGTTGCCACAGTCCTAACAGTTTCAGCATTGCTGAAAAGTCCAAGTCCCAAGTCTCCTCCAAGATGGAAAGCAAACTCTTAGCTGCATACCCCTGTACAAATGAAAACAAAGTTAAATACTTCCAACATGCAAAGGCACAAGATAAACATTACCATTCCAAAAGTTGCACAGAGGGGAATACAAAGCTTTGGAACCAAAGCAAATCCAAAATCCAGCAGGGAGAACATTAAATCCTGGAGTTCCACGCTCAGCATTGGAAGCAATCTGGTTGCAAGCTCCAAGAGACTTGAGTGACTCCACCCCCACGACACTTTGAGGGGTTCCAACTTCCACAGCTTCTCTCTTAAGCCCATTCTGCTCAGTCTTTGCAGCTTTCCTTGGATGATCCACGTTCCTGGCTTTTCCAAACTTCTGGGATCTCCATTGCACCTTTGGCTTCACCCTTACTTACATCTTTACATACTGCCCTCTCAGGGACACACTGCTTGGCCTCCCAGGCCTTCTGAAATCAGGGTGGAAGCTGCCTTAACCTCACAGTGCTTGCATTTTCCTTGCACCTAAAACCAGCATCACGTGGATGCTGTGAAAGTCTGCTGACAGCTGGAGCAGTAGCCAGGCTTTCCTCTCTCTTGGCTGTAGGGGTTAAGTACCTGGATTGCTGAGCTCTCTGAACCTGATTGTGAGGAAAAGCTTCTCTATGCCACAACCATTCTGGAATCTGGTGTGGTTGCCACCATTTTGGAACCTCCTGTGGTCTCTGTCACCACTCTGGAACATGGCACTCTGCAGCTTTCTCCTCTGAGCAAAGTCTTTCACTTTTGCTGTTTTGAGGCTGCACAGGGTGGAGACTCACTGCTTCCTGGGATGCCCCCAGGCCATCTTTTTATTTCTATTTCTTCTCAGCAATTGAGGTCCCAGCTCTATCTTTACAGTCCACAGCTTTCTTGCCAAACTCACAACATTTTAAATTATCCTGCTGGTCTCTTTACTCTTGATTCACAACATAAATCTGGCTAAAAGCCCCCAACTATAGCCATGCCACCTCTTCAACATTAGACTGCCTTGAAATTTCTTTTGCGAGATTAATCAGTCCACACTCTTAATCTCAGTCTCAGGTAAAGTCTCTGGACACCAGCAAAGTACAGGCAAACTTTCTGCCAAGCCATGACACACATCGTCTGGAGTCCAGCAACCAATGCAGTCCTTCCCAGTAGAAACCTCCTGAGCCTGGTCTTCACTGGCAGGCTTTCTATCAACCCTCTGGTCTTCTGAGCTCTGGCCAGAATCTCCCATACAGAACAGCCTAAGCTGTTCCAGCACCACTCTTCCAGGTGACATCTTGGAACCTTTCCAACTCTTTCCACAAGTCATTTCCCAAGGCTCTTGAACCACATGATCAGGTTTAGTCACAGCACTGTCCCCACTCCACTGGTGCCAAATTCTGTTTTAGTTACTTTTCTCTCATTGAGACAGAATACCTGACACCCAAAATTAGAGAAGGGAAGGTTTATTTCTTACAGTTTTGGGAGGTTTCAGTCCATATTCAACTGGCTGCAAGGTAGGATGTTGTGGCTGAAGGCCAGCTGTTCATGGCAACTGCAAACAGCAAAGCACAAACCAGGCAAGAGAGAGCAAGGCATGCCTTCTTCCCACCCTCACGCTGTATGTTGGCTCCATCCCTGGGCAGGTGTAGCACTCACACCACCAGTTCCAGCACCAGACTACAAACCAATCACTAACACTAGATTCAGCTGCATCTGTGATTACATGAGGCTTGAGGTGGGGCCATAGGAACACAAACCATAACACCAGTGGGGTATGTGTGCGTGTGCATGTGTGTGTGTGTGTATTTCATAGGCAGTCACAAATACAGTCAGCCTTACAGATGCCATCATTCAAAAAATGTGGAGTGCATACTGTACCCAATAGAAAGATCTCAGTATGGGATGAGAGATTGTAGCTCACTTCTGGTGCACTGTACTCAAAAGACCTTTCTGTTTCTAACTTAAATTATGAGTTCCATGGTAAAGCATTTGCTTTTCACTAATTATATCATGCTTTCCCTACTGAAATTAAATTCTTTGATTTGAGGATCACTGGCTATGTAGGCTAATCATCTAGTACCTAGAGAAAACACTTAGGAGAAGAGCTGTGCTCACAAGGATGATAACTTTTTGAGACAGTATGCAGTTTAGGCTGACCTTGAACTCACTCTGTAGCCCAGAATGACCTCAGACTTGCAGAAATCCTTCTGTCTCAGATTCCTGAGTGCAGGAATTACAGGTGTGTGCCACCATACCTGCCTACCAGGAGGAGAATTTCTAAGGTTCAGATCCAGAGCATCTGAGGAAATCAGCTGATCTCTACATACCAAAGTGTTGGAGTAAATAAACAAGGACCATGACAGGAAACTGAGAAGAGTCACTCCAAGTCACAGGCAGTCTATACACAATTCAGTATAGTATTCTTTACTAATTAATCATTTCTTTTATATGCCATACATTGTTCCCTGAAGAATTTTTGAGAAAGTTCTTGTCTTTTTTTTTAATTAGAGCAACACCCTATATTAGTGTTCTCTTCCCAACTGCTACCTGTAATGCTTGACATTTAAAATCTTCCCTTAAATTTCTTTTCTGCAGTGATAGATGGGCATACATAAAAATAGCACTAGAGATTTTAATAATCAGCACCAGTGACTACAGATTGCTTTAAATGATAAAGCCTCGTTACAAATTCTAGCTCTTCTCCATAGAAGATGAGGTGACCATAGGGTGATCGCACATCACTATTTACCCAAGAAAACCCTGGCTTGTACCCTCTACCCCAACATCATTAATAGTGACCCATTTCACTCTCAAAAGTGTGCTGGCTCAGACAGTGTGTAATGACCTATTGATCAGGCACCACCAAAGGCCTTCCCAGTAAATTCCAATATATAAAAAGTAATTTGGCTTTAGTAGTCAATAAACTTTAGCAAAAGACAACAGCAAAGCACAAAGTTAAGGTGATATTATTAACTACTTGCTATTTCCCAAGACAATCTCTACATAAATTTAAATCAACTCTGCCCTCTGCTGTCTTCTGACAGTATTATGACATTCTTCATTGAAGCCAACTGTGTTAATCCTATCAATTGCTTCAGAATGCGGTTTCTCAACTCGCCTGCAGCTATGTGAGCTTTCAAAAGTTCCCACTGCCTAAGCTGCACCCACACCAACTAAAGCAGAATCTCTGGGGATGAGACCCAAGCATTAATTCGTAAAAGTCCCCCAGTTGATCCCAATGCACAGTCAAGGTTAAGCACTATTGTTAGGATGTCAACTCAGATAGTCTATTGAGGTTCATTTAATTTCTTTTTAGTCCATAGCCCAGATGATACTATACTCGCAATTGTGTCTGGAAAAGCTTTGGAGATTTGAAGAAAAAGATGAGTGTATCAGGACAAATCTACATCACTGCTGGGAAAATTGCATTTAAAAAAATAAAACCTTTCCAAAGGCCTAAGTTTTTCTTAGGTATAAAAATACTTTTCTACTTATAATGACGATGTGAACAGTACCTAGTAGAACATTAGTTCATTCAGCCACCAGCCTTGATGCCACAGCTCAGCCTGAATTCTCTGTTGGTGGAATAATCTGCAGGGCAAGTTCTGGGATAGCCAAGAAAGTTGGACCAGAAAATGGGGCAAACCAGGTAGAGTCCACTGCATTAAATCAGGGCTTCCTTTTTCTTGAATGTTAATAGAGACTTGTTAATGGAGTTAATCATATGGAAAACCACTGATGTGAAAGCCCAGGAAATCTGCTGCAGTAGGAAGTTGTACTAATTAGAACATTAACTAAATTAAGTCACTAGGGAGGAATGCGTGTCAAAGAGAATAAGAGAAAGATATAGAAAAATCATTAATAATCGTCAAGGGAAAGAAGGAGCTTTTGCAGAAAATGAACCAAGAAGCTTATCATTCTTAATGATAAGCCCAAAGTTTACTTCCCATTTCCTTTTACTAAAGTTTACCCGTCAGAGTTAATGGGTCCAGTGTGTGAGACTGGCCCTGTTAGAAGAGCTTTCATTTGTCTTAAAGCAATTTAATAACTATAACTATGGGATTAGCCAGAAGTGTTGGCATGAGAAAATAGTCACTTAAGGATTTTGATATGGAGCACATGGGTAAAAACCTGCTTTGAAAACAGCAGAGAGTTCTGGGCATGGTGGCACACAGCTGTAATCCCAGCACTCGAGAGGCTGAGGCAGGAGGATTAGCCCTCAGTTTCAGGACAACCTAGGCTACATTGTGAGTTCAAGACCAGTCTGAAAGAGCAAGACCATGTCTCAAAAAAAAGAAAAAGAAGAAGAAAAGAAAACAGCAGAGGTCTCTAGTGCCAAACAAAGGAGAAAAGAGAGGGTGTAGGTGGCAGGTGTGAGGCTGCACACATCCGGCCTGTAATTGCATGATGCCATTCTTCATTCCAACAAAGGCGACATTCAGAGCCTAAGTGAGGACAGGGTAGAGGCATAGAAGGATCTTCAGGAATTATCCTAAAAACTTTCTCTGTGGCTCATTCTATTGCCTGGGAAACAATTATTGACACACTTTTTAAAATTCCTTTGCCAAACCGGGTGTGGTGGCGCACGCCTTTAATCCCAGCACTCGAGCGGCTGAGGTAGGAGGAGCGTTGTGAGTTCGAGGCCCGTTTGGGCTACAACACAAGTGCAAGGCCGGCCTGAGCTACATAGTGTGACCCTGCCTCAAAAAACTAGGGCTGGGAGTTTGGCTCAATGGCTTAAGCTCCTGCCTGGCAGACATGAGGTTGTGCGTTTGATCCCCGGTGCAAAAATTCCTTTGCCAATAATCAAAAGAGACAAATTAAAAATATTTCTGTAGATGTACTGACTCATAAGGATGGTTCTTACTCTTTTCTGGGGGGTGAATCCCAGAATATCTGATGAAAGCTGTGGACCCTCAGCCCCAAAACATGGACATTTATACATAAATGCATAATTTTATGTAACTCTATCCTCATTTAAAAGAGCTTCATAAAATAACCTGTAAATGGATTTTCATTAAAATTATTACTATAAAACATGTAAAAGCATAAATTTGTGTAAATCTGTGATTGAGCATTCTATAAACTACATTAAATGGTAAAAAGTACTTGCCATCTAGCTGCCTGTAATCTAGCATGTAATGTTTTTATACCCATGTAAAGGACATACAGATGCTACATTTAAAAATAGAAACATTGGGTCGGGAATGTAGCTCAGTGACACAGTGCCTGCCTTGCAAGAGTGAGGTCATGAGTTTGATTCCTGGTACCAAAAATATAAAAATAAAATAAAAACAGAAGATTTACTTCATAACAGGAAGGGGTAAGAATATTTTGAGCTAGGCCTAGTGGCACATGCCTGTAATCTCAGCATTCAGGAGGCTGAGGCAGGAGACTTGCCATGAGTTTGAAGGCCAGCCTGAACTACACAAGACCATGTCTCAAAATAAAGAAAAGAAAATTGTAGAAATTAAGACAGAAAAGGAAAACCAAAGCCATACTTAAATCCCAGGTGAGAAACCTGTATCTAATTTAGTTGACAACAGGGATCCACGGAAGGATTTTAGGCAGTGCAGGGGGATCAGCACACCGTGCTTCAGGAGACAGAGCCTAGAAGTGGTGTGCAGGACGGCAGGGCAGGCGTGTGACAGGAGACAGGCCGTCACCACCATCAAGGGGAGAAGCCCTTGGGGCCTGAACAAGAATGGTGGCCAAGAAAGCAGGATGTAGGATGTTGGGGGCTTTAGAAAACTCTTAAAATAAAAACCAAGAAAGCCAAAAAAACCCCTCAGTATTTATGTATTTTTTTGGGAGTATAAGGGATCAAACCTAAGGATTCATGTCTGCTAGGCAAGCTCTCTACCACTGAGCTTTATATGCCCCCAGGCCTGCACCTCAGTTCTCTAGAGATGTCCTCTCCTAACCTGAATGTCTGCCCCAATTATAGACACACGTGGCTCCTGCCCGTACAGTGAGGGACTCCAAACTGGGTGTGATGGCACAGGGCTTTAACTCTAGCATTCTGGGAGGCTGAGGCAGGAGGATTGCAAGTTCAAAACCAATCTGGAGAATTTAGCAATCTAAGGAGACCTTCTCAAAATAAAAAATGAACTGGGAATACAGCTCTGTGCAAAGGCCCAGAAAAAGGACACTGGAGGGGTCCAACTGCATGAAAGAGGTTAGGTCTATTTTAATCACCCGTTGATGACTACCTGTGAATCCTTTAGCAATCCTTTTCCCACCAATGTTATTCTTCTCCCATGCTATAGGAAGTTTTTTGGAATTCAAAGAAAGGTCCCATGAAGGATTCAAAAACTTGGAATTTATTCTAACCAAATAAAATACCATCTATAGTTCAATACAGAGCATGTCATATTCTTAGAAACAAAATCTTTGGGACTGGGAATTTAGTTCAGTAGTGTAAGCGCCTGTCTGGCAAGCATGAGGTCGTGAGCGCTGAATCCCTGGTACAAAAAAAAAAAAAAAAAAAAAAAAATTTCTTAATCCTGGCCAGCTCTTGAAATTTCTTTTCTTATCTTTTCTTTTCTTTTTTTATTTTTTATTTTTTATTTTTTTGAGACAGAGTCTCACCATGTAGTTCAGGCTAGTTTTGAACTCACTTTGTATCCCTGGCTGGCCTCAAACTCACAGCAATCCTCCTACCTCAGCCTCCCAAGTGCAGAGATTACAGGTGTACACCACCACACCCAGCCTAATCTTATTTTCTCTCCCTTCACTGCTAAATTTCTCACAAGATTAGACTTCATTATTTCCCTCGATTTACCACCTGCTCATCTCTTAAACCCTTAGGACACAGAACCCATGTATGCAACTACAACAAAATTGCAACCCCCAAAGGCCCCAGTGTCATCCTCACTGACCAAAACTATGACTTTTCTCTGTCCTTTTTTCTGTCTTCCTTGACCTCTTGCCAGCCTTTGGTCTTGTAGGTCAACCTCTCCAGCTTTCTTTTCTTTGGTCCTCTTGATTCCACACTGCCCTGCTTTCTTTTAGCTCTGCAGCCTCTCCCCTACCCTCTGCAGTCACTGCAAGCTGTACTCTCTTCTTCTACAAAATATCATCACACCCCAAGCAACCATCTTGGGCTCTCTTCCCCGCTATACATGGTCTTGAAGAACACCTTTTCATTCAGTGTGCCACAGAAGGCCTTCACTCACATCTCTAGCAGTGGTCAGTCTGAGCATTATTCTAATAGTTCCTGTTGGACATTTTCAGGTGGATGTCTCTGTCTCACCATGTCAGGAGCAGAGCTCACCTTTCCTCCTAAAGTTGACTACTTGACTCTCTCATAGTACTGATACCATCAGTTTATCAGTTGTATGTGTTTGGAATTTTTAGTAATTTTTTCTTTCTCTTTAAATGAGGTCCTGGTCTCAGACCCTTAGGCTCAAGTGATCCTCCACCTCAGCTCCCAAGTAGCTGGAACTGCAGATGTGCACCAACACACCCAGCTCCAAAAGTCATGCTCTCTCTCCCTCTCTCTCCCTCCCTCCTACCCTCCCTCCAGTGCAGGGGACTGAACCCAGAGTCTTGTGCTTGCTAGGCATGAACTACAGCCCCAGTCCAGAAATCTTCAGACATTCTTGACCATTTCCTCTCTTTGCATAGTTGGCCAGTGGGAAACCCTCTCAGTTCTGCCTTTTCAACTCACACAAATCTGCCTCTTCATAACCCCTTCCTTCTGCCACTACTGTGACACAGACTCACATCTCTCCTAGGTACTTCCAGCACTTTTTAAACTACTTCTCCTTTTGCTTTCTTTTCCTTTCAACACATTGAACAGTTTGGTTGGAAATACTACTCTTCCAAAAACATTTTGTTATAGGTATCATTTCTGCCTTAATCTCTTCGATTAAGATTCCTATCACCTAAAGGATAAAATTTAAATTTCTTTATCTGGCATTTACTATCCTCTACCATCTAACGTGTGCTGGTTTCTGTTCTTATCTTACGCCTGTCCTCTTCTCCAGCTAAAGTAATTTTCTAATCGCTCCCCAAATCTGTCCTTGGAGCTGACAGTTCTGTAATCCAGAGGGTGTCATTTGGAGAGAACATAATATGTATACCCCCTGGAGCTGGGTCTTGGCTGGCCTTCATTCCCTTGTCTACATTGGTATGTATGGTTTTTGGTGGTGGTGGTGCTAGGATTTTGTGTTTTTGTGTTTGTGTTTGTGTTTGTGGTCCTGGGTTTGTTGTTTGTATGTTTGTTTTTTGAGACAGAGTCTCACTGAGTTCCCAAATTGCCCAGGCTATCTTTCGATTTTCCTCCCTCAGTCTCCCAAAGTCTTAGGGTTATAGGTGTGCACTACCACACTCAGCTAGTACCTGTGTTCTTGATATCTCCCTGTAGGCTTCTCTGATTTTGCCTATGTCTAATTCTTCCTTTGAGATCTGGTTGAAGCTCCACCAGCCCTACAAACTCTCCACCCACTGCCTTAGCCATTGATGATCACTCTCTCCTTAGTTCTCTCCTTAATTCCTAGATTCCTGAGTTCCTAGATGACTGTGTAATGTAACACCCAAATTGCAATGTTTGCGTGTTAAAGTGGGGCACTGTTACTCTGAACTTAAAACTGGACATGAACTTGGACTGTCCAGAACAAATTGGGCTATACAGTCAGCCAACTTACGTAATAGTGTCCATTTGGCATTCAGTGTGTGCTATCTGGCAGATTGGTTTGTTAAAATATATGTATGCAAGAAAATGTACACATCCTATCTCATCAAGACAGTAAACCATCTGAGTGTATATCATATGTCCTCACCTGGCTAGTGTTTTACACTCATAACACACCAAAAATCTACTTGTTCATCATCATGATGTCTTTATTATCTAGGAATGAAATGAGTCAGGATTGAACTTTAAAGGCAGTAAATTCACTACCTGATTATCATTTTGGTGGGAAGTCAAAAATCTCTGTGTCATGGGCCAGGGATATAGCTCAGTGGCACACCACCTGCCTGGCAGGTGCAAGGTCGTGAGTTCAATCCTCAGTACAAAAAAAAAACAAATAAAAAACAAACAAAAACAACACAACAACAACAACAAAAAAAAAACTCTGTGTCCCAATCCCTGACTTGAAATTATACTACAAAGTTACTGTGATAAAATCAGCATGGCACTGCAAAAAAAAAAAAAAAAAAAAAAAAAAAAAAAAAAAAAAAAAAAAAAAAAAAAAAAAAAAAAAAAAAAAAAAAAAAAAAAAAAAAAAAAAAAAAAAAAAAAAAAAAAAAAAAAAAAAAAAAAAAAAAAAAAAAAAAAAAAAAAACCCTGAGGATCAGTTGAACAGATTAGCAGATACAGACACAACTACAAAAACACTCAGTCAGCTTATCTTTGACAAAGGAGCCAAACATGTTCACTGGAAGAAAAATAACCTCTTTAATAAATGATGCTGGTTCTGAAGATAAAAGAGAATCATCCCTATGTCCATGCCTGATAGATGGAGTGACAGAAGGTAGATCTTGTCATAAATGAAAGTAGGTATCTTTGTATTTCTATGAGTAGCAATGAGTGCATATATATATGTTATCTGATGATATTATTTTTGCCCTACATTTATAGTTATATAATATAATTGAATAAAGATTCTTCTAAATGAAAATAAATAAATAAATGTCCTGGAAAAATTGACTTTCCACATGCCAAAGACTAAAATTAGACCTGTGCCTATCACCATGCGCTAAAGTCAAAATGGATCAAAGGTCTAAATATTAAAACAGAAACACTAAATCTACTGGAAGACAAGGTAGGCAGAAATCTTGAAGACATAGAGGTAGGTAGAGAGTTCATGAAAAAAACCCAAACTGCACAAGAAGTACTTCAAAGAATCAAAAACTTATTAAAAAGTTTTTGCACATCAAAAGAAGTCACCAACAGAGTGAAAAGAAAATCCATGAATTGGGAAAAAATTTTAGCCAAATGTCCCTCAGACAAAGGACTTCTACCTAGAACATATAAAGAATTGAAAAAACTCAGGCCCCCTGCCAAATTCAAAGACCCAATCTGAAAATGGGCATCTGAGATAAATACACATTTCTCAGATGAAGAAATACAAATGGCAAATAAATACATGAGAAAATGTTCAATAAATACATGAGAAAATGTTCGTGAGAAAATGTTCACTCAAGAGATGCAAATTAAAACAACACTGAGATTCCATCTTACTCTAGAAAGAAAGGCTATTATCAAGAAATCAACCAATAACAAACGCTGGTGGGGCTGTGGGGAAAAAGGAACCTTGTCCACCATTGGTGGGAGTGTAGACTGGCACAACCACTATGAAAATCAGTGTGTAGATTCCTCAAAAAACTAGGTTTGGAGGTCCCATTTAATCCAGCTATTCTCCTTCTGGGTATTTTCCCAGCAGAATTGAAAACATACCACAGCAATATACATGCACGCATGTCTATAGCAGCACAGTTTGTAATAGCTAAATCTTGGAAACAACCCAAATGCCCATCAACTAAGGAATGTATAAAAAAGATGTGGTATATTATAGCTACCACTCAGTTATAAAGGATAAACTCAAGGTTTTCATGAGTAAATGGAGGCAACCTGAGACCATACTCACAAGTGAAATAAAACAGACTTGTATGTGTAAACATTGTGTTGTCTCTCTACAGTAAAAAACTGAAAGAGTAAATAAGATCCAAAATGTACAACAGATATTGTGAAAGTGAAAGAAAAGGAAACTATTCAAAAGGAAAGAACAACTGGGTTGGGAGAAAAGAGAAAAGAAAGAAGGGAAAAGATTCTCTCTCTCTCTCTCTTTCTCTCTCTCTCTCTCTCTCTCTCTCCATATATATAATAATTATACTACTAATCTCTGTTACCTCTTCAAAAAGAACAGTTTGTGCTTTCACTGTTTGATCATTTTTTCACGCCTATGTCTTGTAATCTGAGCAACTACTTTGAAAATAACAATACACAATATTGTTAGTCTCCTATTATTTTGTTTTGAAATTATATATCATCATCTTTATCCTTTTTTCATTAAAAAAGTCTCTGTGTCCTTGGAAACACATATTGACATAATGTCCTCAAGATTTTGGTGAGGACTGGGTGGCGGCCACCAATACATGGTTCTGCTTTGTTGTCTCGTTACTTAGTGATATCCAGGGTCTCCATCTCAACAGCACCTTCTTTCTCATTCCCAACCAGGGAGTTTATGTAAATTACATCCAAATAAAACTATACCTAGGCAAAAGCTGTTCTAGTTAACTAACTTGAAACTAAATTTTGGGAAGTTTTAGTTTGATTGACTTATTTTGCTTCATTGCCATCTGGCTACAGTTCAGCGTTACAGTATCCCTACTAAACTACTAGAACCCAAAGGAGGAGAAGGAAGATTTAAGAATAGGGGAAAAAAAAAAAAACCAAACCTAGTGGCTCACACCTATAATCCCAGCATTCAGAGGCCTGAGGCAGGAAGATCACTTCAAATTCCGAGTCAGCCTGAGCTACAGAGTGAGTTCACAGCCAGGCTGAAAATCACGGTGAAGCTCTACCAAAAAGAAAAAAAAGACAACAGACAAGGAAGATAGTTTAGGTTCTAAAAATAAATGAGAACACAAACTGAAACATGAAAACATGTGTGTGAGAGATAATTAGGACAGAATCATCCCCCCAGAGTAAATACTTGACAAAACAATGCTGCTGAAGGGCATCAGGTCAAAATCGAAGAGGGGTGGGGGTGGGAGCCAATGGTGAGGGAGAATCAACAGTTTAGGCCTTACTAAAACTCCTACCACGTAAGGGACTGGGGCACTGGCAGTATCCATCTACTTTCACAAGAGATAATAATAAAAAGGTGTTTGGCTACTCCACAATTTGGTTCTCAAAGAGATTTCACCTGTAAACATTTGGTCTAATATTTTTGTTTCTATGGAGTAACTCCTCATAACATCAGCAGTCTCAGTAAACACAATAATCTGTTTATATGTTCTCTAAATATTCTCTGAAGTTTGATAAAAAGCTCCTTGGAGAGATGATTACCTAACATTTCCAGAGACACCCTTCTTACTTCTAGGACCTTTTAAATTTTCTTTCCTTGCAGTACCAGGGACTGAACCAGGGCTCTCACATTGAGCTACAACCCCAGCTCTTCTTAAAATTTTTATTTTGAGACAGGGTCTTGCTAAGTCACTAAATTGCCCAGGCTTGGCTTGAACTTGCAACCTTCCTGCTTCAGTCTTCTGAGTGCTGGAACTCTAGGCCTGGCTTCTAGGTTTTTTTTTTAACCTAGTTCCCTCAGGGTTTACTGGACGTATGACCTCTTGGAGTTCCCAAACACTTCCTTTGTTTTGTGTAGAGAACTAGTCTATCCACCCATCCCAGGTCCCCACCCCGATGCCACTTGTGAGGAACCAGTTCAATCTGGACTTTCCCCATCCAAGGCACCACTTGTAGGGACCTTGTCTTGATAGTGTGTCATCCTGACTCAGGTGTGAACGAGGGTAAAAGGCAAATAGACAGAGTCAGTTTAGCATGCAGGCAGTGAGGGGGCTCTTTCCTGTAGTGGCAGAGGAATGCCAAGCATCTGGCTCATCTGCTTTCATTCACTCAAACATGGGTACAAACAACTAAAGTAACACAAGATTCACCTGCCTTTTGTTATCCATTAGTGTTTGCCCAGGAAAATAACTTGATCTGAGCCCTAGAACCTGCAATGCCACCATCCCTGCATGCTACTTTTCTGCTTTATACTCACAGAGGAGGCCAATTAGGTCTCAATTCTCCTCAACTGGTCTCCCACAGTTGTGAACTCAAATGAAGTCACTATCTGCATTGGAAAATTGAAGCTGTGAATAGGCAACTTCAGGATGAGGTCCCCAGTGACTTAACTAACATCTACTATTCCCTACCTCTTAAGGATTCTATCACCTTTCAACATGGCCATACTGAGGACCAAGCTTCCAGCACATGAATGTCCTTTTTCTTATGCTGGAGATTGAGCTCAGTACATGCTAAGTGAGCACTCTACCACTCAGCTACCTCCCCATCCCAAGCGCGTGAACTTCTGAGGGACACATCCCAAGCATATCCAAAATCATACCATTATGATCCCCAAAACAGAAACACAGAATAGTGTAAAGAACCAGTTGAAGTCAGGAAGTTATTGCTAAACTTGTAAGAATGAGGTGATAAGATGAATTCTAAGTTTACAGATCATTTACTAGAGTGGACAGAGGTGTTAAATCAAATGACATTTGGGCATATTGATCTCTTTCCCTCAGGCAAAATCTTCCTTCTATGGATGTATAATAAAGACATGACTTAGCGATAAATTCTTGGTAGTTTATAGAAGAACAGGATATTGGATTGAAAATTTTTTAAACCAGAATTTCTATTATTAATATTTTTTGTTGTTTTCCTTCTGAAATGTTAAAACCTTTTGAAAGTATGCATATAAAGTGAACAGAGCAAAGTCTAAATGTGACAGGTGGGATGATGATGGCTTTTGGTTACAGAATTTGGCATATGGTGGTGGGGTGTATGAAACTGTGCTCAGCTTTTGCAGCCAATCAAAAAAAGTATTCTCTGGTAATATAGGAGGCTCTCTCCTTTAACCTGTTCTTGTCCTCACTCTTAGCCTCCTTGGAAATCATTACTTTTGCTATGAGTGTGTGTGTTTTACAGGTGTGCCTTTATACTCTTTTAATACATTAAAGTGGTATGAATAATTTTGGATTAAATAGGCACACAAATGAAGAGACCTTTATGCACAGGACAAACTCATGCACTTTTTATGAAAAACTTGGGTTTTCTTTCATGGAATTTCTAGGAACATTGTTTATACTTTATGAAAAATACGTAGTATTCACCTATGACAAGTAGAGTTTATTAATTTCATGCACCCTCTTAAGATAAGAGTAAGACTGCAGATTTTTTTGCTTTGGTTTGAGACAGGGTCTCACTATGTAGCTCAGGCTGGTCTCAAACTCTCAGTGATCCTCCTGCCTCATCTGCCCAAGTGCTAGGATTACACGTGTATACCACCGTGCCTGGCCAAGGTGAAGTCTTGATTAATGAAGATCACTGGACTCAGGACTGCACTCTATCTTGTTCACATCACCACTAGGTATATTATCCATAAGCTACTAACTGACTACACAACATTACGTGACACAACATATTTCTTGTTGAATTTACCAATATTTTCCTTTTCATTTATTTTTAGTTTTTTGAGATATGGTCTTAGTTCAGGCTGGCCTTGAACTCACACCGATCCTCCTGCCTCAGCCTCCCAAAGTCTGGGATTACAGGCATGCATCACCATCCCCGGGTTTTCTTTTTCTTTCTTTTCTTTCTTTTTTTTTAAACAAAATTTAATATTAGAACTTTTCTTTTATGGGAAAAATCCTTTAGGGCTTGATTTTTGTAGGAATTTTAACTGTAAAATACAGATTTATCTTGTATCTATTCATGAAAATGGATAACAGAGTTGCTAGTGATATTTATTTAATTATCTTTTTAAGGGCATAGATCAATGTAACCCAGTTACATTTTTATTATTAAGTTCACTCCATTCCATGCAAGACTTGACAGAGTATTTCCTTAAAAGAGATTTTTGGTATATACCATGAAAATTTTATATGAAAACAAACATCTGTATTTGAAAAGACAGTGAAGAGAACTGAAGAAACTGGAATCAAAGGGAAATGGGGGCGATCCCTTTAGATGCCATGTATTTGAAAGACTGAGGTTTACAGTCTGAATAGGAGAAAATAGTCCAAAGCAGCCCTTCAGAACCCTAAAGAAAAGGAGAAAGTCCAATTAGGCCACTGAAATAAGGAAACAAACAACAAAACCCTCCAGACCCTACACTTTTAGGAGGTCTGGTGTATCTGTCCTTGGCCAGGTTCACCTATGGCTAGTTTATTCATGCCAGGCAGATGTCATCAGGTAAAGGCAACCACAGACTCCTAGTTCAGATTTTCCTTGAGAGAAGAATGACATCTATCAAGCAGATGAGCAACCTTCCCTCTGTCTGTGAAA
Source organism: Dasyprocta punctata (assembly GCA_004363535.1). Taxonomy (NCBI): domain Eukaryota; kingdom Metazoa; phylum Chordata; class Mammalia; order Rodentia; family Dasyproctidae; genus Dasyprocta; species Dasyprocta punctata. The sequence goes on along the minus strand of RJWM01001619.1, from coordinate 125,180 downwards.
CTGATCTAAAAATGTTACTTTGAAGCTTGGGGTGGGAGGCATGTCTTTAACCATCTCAAACAAAAAGATAGAGAGGCTAGATATTAGTACTGCATCTTTCAAGCTTCTTTGCTTTGGGCATAATAAAAAGCAAAAGAAAAAAAGGTAAGACAAAGAATTAAAAAAAGATTCAGGAATGTCACCCTCCTATGCCTCAGGCATGTAATAAATTTTGTGTGTTCTCTTTCCTGTTTAAAAAATAATAATAAAACAAGATTCAAACTGCACTCTTGAGCAAAAACTTTAATCTTGCCCTAGGGATATAATTTAGCAATTGAACCAACAAATAGTACCTTTTTAACATTCAGAGTTTCCTAAATTGGTTCCATTTATCAAGAGACAATCTCATGCCCAAGCTGGAACACATGGGTATATTTGATGTACACTATTCACATCACATACTTTTAAGACTCATGTGGGCAGGGTATTGTCTCAAAGAAAGTTCTATTAGAAGGATGATCTTACAGTATTCTTGCAACTTTCTTTTATGTAATTACCTATAAGAAAAAGAAAATAGATTTTATTAGTGTTTTGTTTATTTTATACTATTATCTATTCATTCCTTTTAGGTGCTAATCTCTTACTTTGTAGCCTCTATTTTCTTTTCTGTAAACCACCACCTTCATGTATGTTTCAACTTCTATCATTGCAATTACACTTTAATTTCTGATCCTGTCCTTCCTCTCTGAAGTTTTGTTTGCTGTCTCTCTTCCCAGAATGTGGCTAGATTTGAATGGAGGACTTACTGGGTGGGCAGCGTTTAGTTCTTCAACTTCTGAGCGTATGAATAAGAAGACTTTCTTTTCTTTTTACTTGCTCATTTTAATAACAAGATTTAATATTTCCTGGGAAGGTAAAATAACACTTGTAAATATGTAGATTGTTCTTCATGCCTTAGAATATGAAATTGGTTGATGTCAAATGACATAATCTTTGAGATCTGTGACTGCAGTCTAATTTTTTATTTACCTAATATTATTGTTTTTATCATGCATCTTCTTTACTAGTGATGAGGCAGAAAGCTATACATCTCCCCTGTGTGACTCCTATTAGTGTCTGTCTGTTATATCTCCAATTTCTTCCAATTCCAATCAGCCCTTATAAGATGCTGCTAAAATAATCTTCAACCGCAACTCAGGCATCACTCTCTTGCTCAAACCCTCATCTCTCTCTACCACCTGCAGAATAAGATCCAAACCTATTGGCCCTGTCCACCTGAAATTCTTTTACACTATTCACTTTTTCAAATGCTGTGCACTCTTCAGGGTCCAAATTCCTCTTTCCCAATCCCCCATCTGGGAGTAGCATTTCCATTTTGTCTTTCTACACCACAATCTGCCAGTAATTAATTATAGTGGTCTGTGCTCATTTTATCTCTCAGAGCATTTTTAAGAATCTTTAAAGTAGGAAACGACAGTGTCATTTTCACCTTGTTGTCTAATTGATTCTTTGCACACATCAAATGCATTCAGCAAATATCCATAGAACTGAAGAGAATAGACACAGTGTTTAGTAAAAGTAAAAGCTGTTATTAGATTTTAAAAACAGAGAAACAATTTAAAGATGGGCCAAGACAGGGAACTGTGTAGACCAATCTTGTCTAATAGGAATAAAGTAAGAGCCACCTGTGTACTTTAAAAATTTCCAACAGGCATATTTTTAAAAATGTGCGCCTGTGGTATTGCTATCAGATAGACATCAATGTACAATGATGAGAAAAAACTAAAGCATGCAATTCTTTGTTAATTCAATCTTTGCTATGTAATATTTATTTATTTATTTATTTAGAGACAGGGTCTCACTAAGCAGTTCAGGCTGGCCTTGAACTCACTTTGTAGCCCAGGCCAGTCTTGAACTCACAATGATCCTCTTGCCTCAGCCTCCCAAGTGCTGGGATTACAGGCGTGCACAGCCACGCTCAGCTTTCTATGTAATATTTCTAAATCAGACTTTATTGCATTCCTAGAATTCAGCTTGATATATTGAGAATAATAATGATGTTTGCTTTGCTTACTCTGCATGCAGGGGTTAAATATTTAGTTCTATTAAAACAAAAAAGTGTAATTAACTTTAATTATATTTTCCTTCTTTCTTTTTTCTTTTTCTCCTTGAAATAAAATGGATTTGGAAAAAAAGGGGGAAAAGAAAACAAAAGAAAAAAAGAAAAAATATATTTATTTAACTTAATGTATCAAAACATTATTTTAACATGTAATCATATCAAAGGTATTGAGATGTAGTCAGGTGTAGTTGTGCACACCTGTAATTCTAGCACTCCTGGTAGGCTGAGGCAGGAGAATCACAAGTTCAAGCCCAGCCTGGGCAACTCAGCAACTTAGGGCACCCCATCTCAAAATAAAAAATAAAAAAGGGAGGGACTGGGGATGTAGTTCAGGTCGAAGGACCTGAGTTCAATTCCCAGTACCACAAAAATAAACAATTAATTGATTAAAAGTTTTGAGATGTTTGACCTTTTTTTATATTGTTTTTGAAATCTAGTGTATATTCAACACATCTCAGTATAAACTTGTCACATTTAAAGTGCTTTATAGCCTTTGTGTCTAGTGGCTTTGTGTTAGAAAGAAGTTGTGCTGAGAATAGGAACATGATCCTAGTCCTGGCTGACTAATGAGTAGTTTTGGGACCACAAACAAGACCTTTAACCACTTATTTTCTTCCTTCCCTCATCTGAAAAGAAGAGACATACTTCTCACCAATATTACAGGACTGTGGTTGTATCAAATTAGAAATTTAAATGAGGGCACTTTAAAAGGTTGAAAATATCATGCAAATAGGAGATATTATAATTATCCCAAGAATAAAGTAAACTCTGGTGGCTCTATTATGTAGTGTTTCTTAGCACACCTGTGATTGTCCATAAGCATTACAGATTCCTATCATTGGCTGAGACACTAAAGGTTATAATTTAAATTCTCCAATGGAGACATAATTCTCACATTAGAAAACCCAATTAAACTGGTTTGCTTTGAAGAATCTAGATGCCAGAGTCTCACGCTCCCCAATCTTTCTGCCCTGACTTGACCTCAATATAGCACGGTTAAGAGAGGATGGTGAAGTAGTTGGATGATGAAAACAGGTTGATTAAAAGCACATAGACAGACTTTAGAGATTTGTATTCAGGTTAATTATATCGTTGTGATTAATAAAATGCTTTCAACGCAGAGGGAAAGGAAGAGACATGGCGACAATTACAGGCACTGATACACTTCTGTGACACACACTCACTCACACACACACACGTTGGGGGAAGGTTTGCCATCTTTGTGTCCTCAGAGGACTTCAGGATGGTCATTTATTTAAAATGTTCTTAGGAGATTCTCTGTAGAGCTTACTGCCTCTTTCCAAAATCCTTCAGTTATTGTTTATTCACCCGCCGAGATCTGATCTCTGATCACTTTGTCTGCTCTAAGAAATGGTACAGAATGCCACTTAAGGCATTATCTATCTTTTCAATACTCGGAGTAAGCCGAGGCAGTGAGAAACAGAGGCAGTGAGAAACAGTTCCCTCTCTCGTGGTGTCCTGATTGCTTCTCTGTCAGTCGAAGCTCAGGAAGGCGCCTATTAGAAGTTCGCTGGGTCCGAGACGCACATCCCTTTCCGGCCACATCTGTCAGTCTTCGGAACTTTCCTCTTTCTCAAAATATTTCTGACGTCCCAACCCTTGCCTACCTCTGTTGCCCGAGAGACCGTTGTGCTCCTTGCCCTAACGACAGTTGCTAGGGTGCGGGACTTCGAATCCGTTACCAAGGCCAAAGAACCAAGTGGGGTGCTTAAGGCGCATGCGCCACTTTCCCTCAACTCTCGCGAGGTTTTGTCATCCCGGAAGCGCTAGCGGTTGTTCCTGGTCAGCGGCGTCGCGATGTGTGGGGACTGTGTGGAGAAGGAGTATCCCAATCGGGTGAGCGCTAGTAGGCAGCGAGAACGTCCCGCTCCCTGCCCCATGGTCTGCCCCTGAGGCCCCTCACGCCCCAGCTGGTTTTCTCAGACGGGCGCGGGCGCCGGGCGCCGGGCGCGACGGGCCCCTTCGGATGACCTCCTGGCTATATTTAGGCGCAGGTCACAGGCGCGGCCTGTGGCAGTCCGTGTCCGCGAGTCCTGGTCCTGGCAGCTGGCATCTGCCAGCATTCCCATTCTCGGCTGCCCCTGGGGACAACAGAGCAAATAGCACCATCACCCAGATCAACAGCAGCCTCTCATTCCCACCCTCGCTGTAAACCTTAAGGTGGACTTCATGAAGTTCAGTTTTCATACCGAATTCGAACCCTGAAAGGAACTTGTGAGGTCATCTTTGCGGACCCAGTTTTGCAAATGATGAAATTAAAGCCCAGAGATGGAAAATCCTTTGCTCAAGGTCACATTCTAGATAATATTAGAGGCAAGATGAGAATTCAGTTTTCCTGGTTGTGACTTTCTTTGTAGTCTGTTCCTCTCAGGCCCAAGAATTTTCAAAGCTTGTCTCTTCTCATTCATTCAGCTGATATGCGCGGTCATTCGTGTATAGCTAGATTGCTTTGCTAACCATAAAGAAATAACTTAAAAGCTTACAAGTTGGGAGGAAGGTGGTGGATGTGATGAACAGAAATGAATAGGACAAACCATAAAAGCTACTTAAATTTAGAGAAAGACGAAAGTGATGGGGGATAGGATGGCATTGTACTTCTCCCCAGAAAGTGGACTTAAGTTGGGACTTGAAAGATAGTTGTCATTAGGGTAGAAAAGAAAGAGCTGGAAGCTGGAGGAAAATAACAATTTTTGCTTTGGTTGGGAGGTAGAGGATCTCTACAGCTGCTTCCGTCTGTTAATATTTTATGAGTAATACATAGTATTTTGAGAAAGTTATAACCATGAATTGTCAAAAACCACTTTTGAAAAAAGGTTTTGCATCAAATGAAGTTAAAAATGTGCATAAAAATGACCTAGTAATTTTTTTTTTTTTTGGAAACTGGCAATCACGCAACCTTGCTCTTATCAGGCAAGCACTTGAGCCGCTGAGTTAAATCCCCAGCCCCGATCCAATAATTCTTATTCTAGAAAAATGCATGTGCATATGTTTCTGGAGATTTGTATAAGAATATTCATAAGGGCATTATTTGCAGTAGCAGACTTGAAAAGAATGAGACATAAAAGTGAGTGAATTAGAGCAATGATTCTCAACCAAGAGTGATTTTGCCTTCCAGGGAATATTTGTCAACAACTGGAGACATTTTTGTTTGTCACAATGGGGAAGCTACTCCTGATATCTAATGAGTACAGACCACTGATGCTACTAAACATCCCATAAAACCCAGGACAGCTGCCACAAACAAAAAATTGTGTGCCCCAGTGTCAATAGAGCTGAGGTTAAGGAAACCTGAATTAGAAAAGTTAAAATGAATGAAAATTACACACTACCTAAAGTCTAACCAGTACTGTGTGTTTAAAAAAAAAAATCAAGTATAATTCAGACACAGGCAAGGTAAGCCAGGTATCTTACTTTTCTTGTTGCTGAGACAAAATACCTGACACTCAAAGTTCAAGGAGGAAAGGTTTATTGTAGCTGACAGTCTGTAGAGGTTTCAGTTCATAGTTGACTGGCTCTAAGGCATGGTGCCATGGCAGAGGGACACTACAAAGGAGAAACAGTCCATGGCAGGCAGTAGGCAGGAAGGCAGCAAAGTAGCAAGAAAGCAGCAATTGACAAGCAGCAACAGCAGCAGCCCTCTTTCTGTCCCTTATAACCTATCCAGGCTACCCACCCTTAGTGCAGCAAATACTCACACCCAGGCTGCAGTACCCTTAATGCTAGCATCATGCCATAAATCAATCCAAGCATCACATCCTTGATCCCAGCATCTCACACCCTAGGCACCTCTGAAAAGCCCCACCCATGACTGCATGGGGCTTTGGGGGGACATCTAGATACAACACTAGGCATGGGGATGCACTCCTGTAATCCCAGTACTCTTGGAGGCTGAGGCAGGAGGATTGTAAGTTTGAGTTGAGCCTAAGTAATTTAGCAGTTTAGTGAAACTGTCTCAAAAATTTTTTTGAAAAAAGTGGGAATGTAGCTCAGTGGGAAGGCCATAGATTCAACTCCCAGTTCCAAAAAAAAGGGAAAATGTTCCTGGGTGGTAAAAACTATAAAGGAATGCAAGCACTTACCATAACGTGGTGATATTGATTATTGCTAGAGCATTAGGGCAGTGACGGCAACCCTTTTAGAGCTTTCAGTGATAACAAACAGCCCACTGCAGCCCATGTGCCACAGGTTTGTCACTCCTGGATTAGGCAGATTGGGGTTATGATCAAGAAGGAAGGGAAGGCTTCAGGATGGAAGCATTCTTTTATTTGAGTGATGGTTCTACAGATGTTCACTTAATTATTCATTATTCTGCACACTTATGTCTCATGTTTTTCTGTATTCTATTTCATGCGTTTTTTTAGTTTAGAAGGAGACATAACACATTACAGGGACCATGAGGGAAAATTTTTCAGTGGAGTTTACTAAAGAGATTAGGTTGAATTCTTAAGAGACGAGCCAAGTGAAGGACTCAGGCATACTCAGAAGTTTAGATTTTACTCTTTGTAGGGTTTAGGCAACTATCAAAATGATTTTGTATGGGAAACGACTCCAAAATCTGTTTATTAGGGTATATGAATTGTGGCTGTACATTGGGGCAGTGGAGTGGGGTTGCCAATGTGAAAGGAGAGCCCACAGAATGAAGAAACAGGGTAGGCATGGAAAAATGAAGACCTGATTTCAGAGAACAAACTTAGGGGACTCAATCAGTTTAATGTAGGAGGGAAAATCTTAAGAGTTTCCAAACTAGACAGCTGAATTGGAAATACCATCACAGACATTAGAGGTATATGAGAAGCAGCAGCAAAATTGGGGGTGCATATGGTGAAGTTTTTTTATCATGCTTCATTTGAGGTTGAGAATGTAATATCTAAGGAGCTGTGAAGATATGTTTGAGTATGAGTCAGGTAAAATAAAGATGTCAAAATAGAAAAGATTTGTTCTTGTGGAAAACTGTAGAGAACTAGAGACTGAGCTTCAAAGAATAAATTAATTTGGAAATAAAAAGTTTAAAAATCTAAAGAAGGAAGAGTAAGGATTGAGATGATTGGAAAGCCAGGAAAGTGCCTTTCCAAATCACTCTTCCCTGTTTTTTCTGTTCTGAAATAATTAAAGGCTGTCATGGAGAATTAACTTTTCTTTGGAATTTCAGAAGGCAGATTTAGTGGGCAGGTGAATGTTCAGGGCTATGGTAGAATTTGACTCAGAATAAAGAACTTTGTAGCAGATGCTCTAAAATGGGATGGGTAACTTTTAGAGGAATTGAACTCACTTCTTGTTCAGTATACTATTTGGAATATTAAGGACTCTCCTCAGTCTGGAATTCTTTGAAATTATCACATACTTTTAAGGGCATTAAAAGTAGAAACCACTTCGCTTGAGCTTAGCAAAAGAAAGGGTAATAAAATGGGAGCAGCAAATATAGTTCCCTAATTTAAAAAAAAAAAAATTTGGCAGAGAAAATAGATTAGCTTGTCGGGAAAGTAAGTGCACAATAAGTAAGTGGTATTTAATTATTTATCCTTGGTTACATAAAGTAGCTGGGGTTTAGTGATTGATGTTTTTCATAGACTAGAAATAACACAGTACTGAATTCCTAACAGGGCTCTGCCCTACTTGCTTGTAGTGTTACACTGAGATTTTGGACTCAAGCGTGAATATAGTTAGAAATTAACCATACTAATTTTCTAAAGCTAAATTTTTTTACTCAACTATGAACCAAAAATATCTTTCTTTCAAAAAAGCATTTAGCAAACCATTTAGAACTAGAACCATATTGCATTTTCTGAAATAACTGAACAGAACAAAACTGTAATAAATTTTTTTAACTCGAATTTTTGGTTTTTTGAGACAGGATCTTGGTACGTAGTTCAGGCTGGCCTTGAACTCACTATGTATCCCAGGCTGCCCTCAAAATTCCCAGCAGTCTTCTTGTCTCAGTCTCTTTAACTGCTGGGATCATAGGTATGCGTCACCACAGCCAGTTGTAATAAAATTTTTTACAAATCAAATTCAAATGAAACCTGTATTTCATATATTTCAAATTTCAGCTATAAACTTTGTAATAATACAACAGAAATAGAGACATAAATCATTAGATTAATCACAAGGAAAAATCGGTGTAAATGAGTAAGTTTAAATTAAAAGTTATATGTTTTACACCTCCTTTAGAACTAAAAGCTACCAGAGTTCATGTATTGAAATTCTTACTTAGTAGATAGAAGTAAACCAGTTTTAATTAAATGCTCAGTTGGATATATAACTAATAAAACATTGTTATGTGACTGGGTGTTTTAAAATGCTATTCTGAAAAAAGTACTATTCTGCATTTTTAAATGTTATGGTTATAAATGCATATATTAAATAAAGAACAATCTTAAATCGATAGGCAGACATCAAGACAATGGAAAATCAAGAGCCAACTAGACCTAAAATAAGCAGAAGAAAGGAAATAAAGTATAAGGTAGAAATTACATAAGGAATAAAAAAGCAGTAGGGGAAAAAAACAGCAAAATGTGAAGCTGGTTCTTTAAAAACCATAGTCTCAACCAGGCATGGTGACACATGCCTGTGATCCCAGTACTCTGAGGCAGGAGGATTACAAGTTGGAGGGTAGCCTGGGCAACTTACGGAAATCCCTATCTTTAAAAAAAAAAAAAAAAAAAAAAGATCTGGGGATGTAGCTCAGTGAAGGGCCTGGGTTCAATCCCTAGCACCAAAAAGAAGGAAAGAAAGAGAGAAAAGGACAGTGAAGGAAAGGCTGAAGATGTAGCTCAGTGGCAGAGGGCTCGCCTAGAAGTGCTACAAACACACATACACCCACACAAAACATATTTTCCCCTTTTTTGTGGTGTCGAGAATTGAACCTAGAGCCTTGCACAAGCTAGGAAGTACTTTACCACCGAGCTACTTCCTCAGCCTTTGACTTTTAATTTTAAACAGTTCCTGACAAACATATACATTAACTTACATATACTTTATACCTACATCCACAATAACCTATACCATCAGAAGTACTTGTTTTCAAAAAAAAAATTTTTTTTGGTCCAATCTTTGTCAAAATAATTGCAGATTTCTTAAATTTAAAATATTTTACACTATGCCATCACACCAGTTATCATCTGTACTGTCATACTAATTATCATCAGTTTTAAGCCATTTCTTCTGGCACACTCATGTACCTTTAGAGGTCTTCAACCAAGACTTATCTGCATCACATTTTCTGAGTGTTTCACTTTTTCTCCTTCTTAGAACTGATACAACTTACTGTTATGGTGGAATTGATTTTGATTGTAGTCTTTTTTTCTTTCCTGTGGAAGCCTCAGAAACTTCCTAGAATATTGTATGCTTTAGTTTATTTTCCCAAATTTGGATGTTAATATTCTAATAAAAGGGCTACCCCTCACCCATAAAGAGTACTCTCACTGCTTTCACAGGAGCAGGGCGGGCTCTTAGGGAAAATCCCATCAGTTGCTTATATACTATACTTGCAGTTTGCCATTTCAAGTATTTACTTACCACACAGCATACACAAATGTCTTCTCTTTTCTCAGTGTTTCCTTAGAGTTTCCATTCTGCCTATTTACACAGTCAGGTTACAGTTGAGTCTGTACGGTGCAAGGAGCTATGTTTATGATACAACCCAGTTCAGTTCTATTGGAAATTGTTATTTAGATCTTTTTAGAGATTGTTTTACCTTTCTTAAGTTTGAAATTCATGGAAGTCTGATTCCAGTCTCATTTCAAATTCCAGTAGGTTTTTTTGTAGAGGTTTGTAAATTGATTCTAAAATTTTTATGAAGATTAAAAAAAAACTTTAATAGCTGAGTTATAGTACATAAGCTACCCAATGTAAAGACTTTCTATAAAGCCACAATCAAGAGAATGTTGCTGGACATGATGGTCCATGTCTGTAATCCTAGCACTCTTGGGAAGCTGAGGCAAGGGGATCACAAATTCAAGCTTGGCCTGAGCATGTAGTGATTTAGTGAGACTCTGTCTCAAAAAAATTTCTTAAAAAAGGGTTGGGGGAAAAAAGGGAGTTGGGGCATGTCATTTATTGTAAAGGTCCTGGGTTCAGCCCCCAGTACTCCCCCGCCAAAGTGTGTGGTATTACTACAGTGATAGATAAATACATCAAGGGAACAGAGGAGTCAAGCTACACCTACTATATGTACTCATTTGATTTTTCTACAAAGTCACCATTGTAACTCAATGAAGCAAAAAAATGCTCGTCTTTCAACAAATATTGCTGGAACTGTTATGGAAACTGGACTAGACACAGGAAGAAACGGCACAGAGTAGATTTAGGAGACAGTTTATTACACTGGTGGGCTTGACTGGGATTTCGGCTCTACCAAGCGGGATTTCAGGGCTTTTATGGGGAAATCAAGTGGGAGGTACAGAGGCAGATTTAGTGTATTATGATTGGAAGGTTAGGTGACATCTTGGGTTGCTAAGGGAGTTTAAGCATTTTAGGTTACATTGTAAGGCCATCAGCTGTACAAAGCATGGGTTATACAGAGCAAGAAATGTCCTGTTACACTTTTAAGTTTCATTGCAAGGTCATCAGTTATAGAAAGGCAGTAAAGATGGGTTATACAAAGGAACATTCCAAATTATATTTTAAGGCCATTTGTTAGACAAGCTTACACAAAAGAAGGAATGTTTTATTATCAGGCTGGTCTGGACATGTCTGCTTGGTCTTGGCAGGCTTTCTTGACAGGATTTTGTTTAAAATTTTAATTTCCCTTTCAGAACAAGTATCTTAATGTAAGTTTGATCCTCAGCTCATACCAAATTATTTCAAGATAGATCATAAACCTAAACCTACAAATTAAACTATAAAACTTCCAAAAGAAAACAGGAGAAAATCTTTGCAGTTTTGCAATTTTGGGATAGGCAAAGATGTCTTAGGGGACAAGAAGCAAAAGAAAAAAAATGATAAATTGGAGTTCATAAATTTCAACACTACTTTTCAAAGAGCATCATTTTTTTAAACAAACTAATGACAAGAAGAAAATCTTTGTTGTATTTGACAAAAAAGCTTGTATCCAAGATATATAAAGAATTCTTAATTACAAGAAGACAGGCAGCCTAACTTTAAAAATGGGCATATGCTTTGGTGACTACATATACTTGGTGATTTCAATAGACAATTCACCAAAGGAATCATAAATAGGCACAAAGAAAAGGTGCTCAACATCATTAATCATTAGGGAAACGCAAATGAAAACTAGTGATGTCACCACTTCATAACGAGATTGGGTAAAGTAAAAAGGACTGGAGCAACTGGAATTCACACCTTGTTGACAGCCCTTTAAAATAGAAAACCTTTTGACAGATTCTTAATAAGTTAAACATACTTTTTTAACCATATGATAGACTCAGCAATTCTCTGTCCAGATACTTACCTGAGAGAAAAAACACCCATGCAAGACTTGGGCATGAATTCCCCCCCCCAATCCATTTTATTTCAAGTAGAAAAAGAAGAAAAAAACCTAAAATTTTCAAGAAATGTCAACCAGGGGGCAACAACGGTACATACATTACACATTGTCATCCCCAAATCATTCTGTATTTTGATAGGGTTGTGGCTGTATGGGTACATGTATTTGTTTAAAAGCTCATTCATCTGTCCTTACAGTATGTGAATTTTATTGTGTGTAAATGATACCTCAGTATACATTTTAAAGTTTAAAAGTTACCTTTAAAAAAAAAAAAGTCAAAGTACTTGTTCTTGATAGCTACAAGTGAATTTAAATCTTAATTCCAAGGCTTTCTTTTCCATTTGTAGTTAAATCAATGATTTAATATCTCTAAACTGTATAGTAGTGTTTTGATTTCCCCCCACCAGGGTTAATCTCTTCCTTCATACATAGATCTGAGAAGGCTTTTAGAAAAAAGAGACTAACTGTGGTGCTGGGAATCCAGAAAGACTTATTGTGGCATTTAAGGTGGGTCTTAAGGTAGAGCTTAATTCTTAAGCCCCTCGAAGGTAAAAATACAGTTGACTTGTGCTTGAATCCTCCATCATGCTTTACATAGTATCAGGCACTAAATGCTTTGGGGAAATGTTGATTTAGATGATTTTTAGTCACAGTGACTATTTTAAAATACTCTAAATTTGTTGCCAAGAAATGGGTTAGGCTAGATTATTTGGAAAACAGCTTCATCCCTAACAGTTAGCAGTAAGATCTTAGAAGAGTTCCTTTGAACGTAAGTTGTTCACTATTTCTTAGTGGTGTATCTAAACCCTGTCTTTCTTCAATGCTGTGCATCAGGCTAATGCATCATGGAATTTGCTTGCTCTGCCAGAATCACATATATCTGTCAGAACTGACATCTGCAGATCTGAATGCTTTGGTGTATTTTGTGGTATTATTAAAGCTTGAGAAAAAGGTATTTCAGCGTACTTCTAACTACCTACTTGCAGTCTGCTCTTTGACATACAGTTGCTGTCCCATGAGACTTACGGACTTAACAGTGCTTCAGCTTTTATTAATCAAGAATAACATGTCTTTAGTAAAGCTGGTTAGCCACTTAATGCATCCATCAAGCAAGTAAATTCTGGCCATGTTTTTTGCTTTTAGAGAATATAAATCTATTAATCACCTTCACAAAAGATACCAAAACATAAAGAGAATTGAATTCCCAAAGCCGGGCGTGGTGGCGCACGCCTTTAATCCCAGCACTCGGGAGGCTGAGGTAGGCGGAGCGTTGTGAGTTCGAGGCCGGCTTGAGCTACAACGCGAGCGCAAGGCCGGCCTGAGCTACATAGTGCGAGCCTGCGTCAAAAAACCAGGACCGGCAGTTTGGCTCAGTGGCTCAAGCGCCTGTCTGGCAGGTGCGAAGTTGAGTTTAATCCCCGGTGCCGCAAAAAAAAAAAAAAAAAAAAGAGAATTGAATTCCTATTTTTAATATTGTAGGGTAACACCTGTCTGGAGAATGGATCTTTCTTACTGAACTTTACAGGCTGTGCTGTGTGCAATAAACGAGATTTTATGCTGATCACAAACAAATCCCTGAAAGAGGAAGATGGAGAAGAAATAGTGACCTATGATCGTAAGTAGGCTTTTTTGGTTTGTGTTTTAATGCAAATCTGTTAGCAGGTGTCTGTTTTTGGAGGTTTGATGTGTTGTACAAGTGTTTTGAGGCCTATTGTAACAACTAGTCGCTAGTTAGGTTTTTAAGAGTAAAATGTAGTTAACAGCTCATTATTTAATATCACCAGATATTCTACATAAATGACTTTTGCAGATAACTGAAGCTTGTGATTCAGGTACCAAATTTTTTTATTAAATCATTTCTTCAGCAACATTTTAAAGGCTTTTATACTGCCTTAAATAAGATGCAGAGACTCTTCTACTGGTAGGGTCACTTGTGAGTTTTCACTTTCTGTTGTAGCACATGCAGTGATGACTTCTAACAGCTATTAAGGTGTTTGGCTCTTTGTCCCTAAACTAGATGACTCTGGGATGCTATGGTTTTTTCATTATTATTTTTGCTTTTATAACTTGTTGCTTGCTTTAATTAATTAATTTATTTATTTTGTCTTCCTATCTGATTGTCAGTCTGTTGTTTCTTTATTTTGCTTTGGTGTATGTGCTACCTTCATATGCTACTCCTTATTCTCAATACTGGGAAACCAAATTAATAAAAATAACTCCATTCTGGGGGCTAAGAATGACTGAGTAAATTAAGTCATATATATGCATTATGTATATGTGGGCATTGTGACAAGTGTTTAAAATGCTCTCATCCCCATCTTGCTTGTCTCCTGGTTCTTGGGTATATTTTGAGTATATTTTGAAAGAGGTATGAAGCATATATTCCCTTGAAACTATATTGTGTGCTACGCAGTAACACATAGTTGTCATGAGGAGGGGATCTGGAGCCTGAATGCTTAGGTCTGAACTCAGGTTCCAACACCTCACCCCTCAGTAGTTGTCCTATTTTCTTAACTACCATGTACCTTTCTTTCCTTATTTTTTTCAAAAAGCGATAATGATAAAATTTATCTCACTGAGTTTTTTAGAAGATTTAGTGAATAAATAGATGAAAAATGTTTAAAAGAGTATCTTGTACTGGTGGCACACCTATAATCCCAGCACTCTGGGAGGCCAAGGTAAGACAGTTACAAGTTTTACCCCAGCTTGGGCAACTTAACAACTTAGCAAGAACCTGTTTAATCTCTAGTACCACAAAATATAAAAAAATATACCTGTCACAAAACCTGTTTAATCTCTAGTACCACAAAATATAAAAAAATATATCTGGCACACAGTAAATATTCAATAAATCATAGTTATTACTGCATTGTTTTTCCTTGATTCTGTCATTGCCATTAAATTCCCTTTAATTTCCAGCACTGGTCTTTATTAATGGTTGATGATAGCACAGTTACTGTCATTCCTGAGAAATCTTTCGCATAGTCAGATAGACCCAACTAGTTTAAAAAACACACTTATGTATCTGTTAATTGATTATTTTGGAGAGCTTTCAGTGGGAATTAATGTATGCACATTATGCCTCTGAATTCAGATCCTAATTTATAGTGTTGCTATGTGATGGATTCTGAAATTCTTCGGAAAGTCAGTATTATAACTGGTTTTCTGCTGTGTTACCTGTGAAAGAGCTAATATTCTCTTTATAATATCTTGCTGAGAGTACAACTTTTACTCTTCTAAGAAACTTTCCAAGGCTTAATTATGTAAGTATCTTTTTGTTTTGGCAGATCTGTGTAAGAACTGTCATCATGTAGTGGCCAGGCATGAATATACATTCAGTATCATGGATGAATTTCAGGTAAATGTATGAATATGGATTGTCATGGGGGGAATCATAAAAGTAACTTTGAAAATCTAGGTATAGTTTTTATAAATGGAGTACTAATAACTGTTAAAGACCATTCCGCTCTTCTACCTGTGCAGATTGAGACAGAAACTTAAATGTGGGTAGTTCTGTGAAGTCCTGTCTTATTTATAAAGCACAACCCATATGACTTCTTGTGAGATTATTATGCTTCCTTTTTCTCTGCCCACTATGCAATTGCTGGCTGTAAATTTTGGCCTTTCCATGCCACCATACTTGCTGGGCATGGAAGTCTTTTCTTTTTCTTTTTCTTTGTCTTTTTTTTTTTTTTTTTTTTTGAGACAGGATTTTGCTATGCAGTTTAGACTGGCCTTGAACTCAGCAATTCTCCTGCTTCAGCTGGGATAACAGGCATGCGCCACCACACTTGGCCTTGGGACTCTTGATAAAGAGGTTATTTTTATTTTCCTAGCTGGCATGTAGCGTTGAGCTGCTCTGTAGTTATAGTACAGCCTACAGAGGTATCTTAATATTTGTTTAGTAGAATTGCAAGCGAGTGTATCAAGTTTAGAAGAGGAAAACTGCGATCCCCAGTACCAAAAAAAAAAAAAAAAAGAAAAGAAAAGAAAAAGAAAAAGAGGAGGAAAACTGAACTGCCAGAGAATAAGGAATTTAGTATAAGGTTTAGTTTTCATGCAGTTGTGAGAACAGTGGAAGAATTCTATGGGCTTCTGTGGTCTATAGTGTAGTCCTGAAGTTGAACATTCCCAAATGCCATGGTCAGAAGAAAACTGAACAGTGAGGCAGCACCTAGGACAGTGATGGCGAGCCTTTTAGAGCTTTCAATGATAACAAACAGCTATCTTCACCTTGTGTGCCATTGGTTTGTCACCAGTGGCTAAGGACAAACTGGAGCCTTTGGTTCCCTTGTCACCTCCGTTTTCAAGCCTTTAGATGAGTATGAATCTACTTTAGTTTGTATGAAATACATAGTTATCCATAGGATAGAAATATTAGGTTACACCTAATATTGGTGGCTCACACTTATGACCCTAGCACTTGGGAGGCTGAGGCAGAAGGATTACAAGTTCAAGACCAGGGTGGACTACGTAGAGCAATCCTGTTTCAAAATACCCAAAATATCAGATTAGAGCTTTTAACAGTCAAGGGAAAGGCTGAGGGTGAAGTTCAGTGGTAGAGCATTTGCCTTTTATGCACAAGGCCCTGGGTTTAATCCCTAGCACTGGCAAAAAAAGAAAAAGAAACTGTAAAGATAATTTTATCTTTTTAGTCCTTCAAATTTAGATAGTACTTTAATTAGAAAAAAAAAAAGCCTTCCATAACAGAGTAATAAAATAGTGTAAGTCCTCTTATTTATGTTTTCTTTAATGTAGAAGAAAGTATTTAGCCACCTGTCATAATTGGTCTGATATGTGGCAGTTAATCTAAATAATATCATAAGTACTAACTATTCAGCATTCAAAAATTATGACTAAAAATACTTAGAGGGCTGTAGGTGGTAGAGGGCTTGCCTACCATATTTGAGGCTCTGGGTTCAGTCTATAGCACCAAAAAGAAGAAAACATACAGTGATACCTCAGTTCACAAACGCTTTTGTTTGTAAACAACTTGGTTTGCAAACAGAAGCATTTGACAAAATTTTGTTTTTGTGTGAGAACTCTGCATTAGTTGACAAACACGACTGCAGCTATCTTTCCCACAGGAACACAATCATGGCCATCTTTCTAGGATCACGAAATGAATTAAGTTCATGAACAGAGGTACCACTGTATTTGTGTGCTATATGTGGTTTTAAGCAAAAATTAAGATCACCGTGAGTGAGCAGAGACAGAATAGAGGGGTGAACATCTCATGAACTTCAATAGCTCTACCATTTTATGAGAGGAAAGGGGTACTCACATTAATTTTCTGTAAGCTTGTGTGAGCCTTTTGGAGCCTGAATGCAGGTTGAGATGCCTGCTTATGTCCTCACTGACCCACTATAAATCATTGCCATGGGACTCAAGTCTGCTTGATTTTCGTTTGACTAAATTTGGCCATTTTCAAAGGAAATTTCTGTGTAAGGTAGGGGAAATTAAAGGAAGATGACTAATATTTACAGTGCCTAGATAGTGTGAATTTCTCTTAGAGAAACTCATAACCGAGTGTGGTGGCACACACTGGTAATCTCAGCACTCTGGGAGGCTGAACCAAGAGGATTCAAGTTCAAACCTAGTGTAGACAATTTAGTGATTTAATAAGACCCTGTCTCAATATTTAAAATGAATTTTAAAAGGTGCTGGGGTTATAGCTTACTGTGAAGGTGCTGGGTTCAATTCCTAGTACCACCAAATGATTTTTTTAAAATACTCTTAAACCAAACTCTTGCTGGATGTGGTACATTCTCAGAAAGCTAAGGCAAGGGAATCACTGCAAGTTCGAGGGCAGCCTGGGCTACATAGTGAGTTCAAGGCCGGCTTGCACTACAAAAGGAGACCCTGTGTCTAAAACAAAACAAAAAACCCAGGCTCTTTATTTCCAGTCTTTTCTCTCTCTCTCTGAACATCTGCTGTCCCCAACATATTCTATATGTTGTTATCACATGATTTTTTTTAAATGATTTTCAGAGTATAATGTGATATCCAAGCTCCTTATCCCACGATTCCTACTGGCTGGAGTTTCTCAGTTTCCAATTACGTATCTCATTTTTTGTGAATGTTCGCTATGTACACCCTCTGTATGTAACATTGTCTTAACCTTAGACTCTTTCTTCCATCTTTTTAGATAGGAAGGTTTTTATTTCCTCCTCACCAATGCTACCCTGCCTCATTTCCTGAGGAAAATCACTTCTTAGCATCCTCTTTTATGGAATTTTTTTTTTTTTTTTTTTTTTGAGACAGTCTCTCACTTAGTCCAGGTTGGGCTTGAATTCACTGTTTAGTCCAGGATGGCCTCAAACTCAGGGCAGTCCTCCTGCCTCAGCCTCCTGAGTGCTAGGATTATAGGCATGCACCACCATGTCCTGCTTTGGGAATTTAATTTTTTTAGAATTAAAAATATTAGTTCTTTATTAAAAATAGATTTTAAAAGTTAGACATGGTGGTGCATGCCTATAATCCCAGCAGTTACTGGACTGAGGCAGGAGAGTTGTCTCAAGTTCAAGGCCAGCCTGGGCTACATAACAAATCCAAGGCCAGCCTGAATTACAGAGTGAGACCTTGTCTCAAAACACAAAAAACAAAGAAAAATGTTTTCAGTTCTTCTACACACATACTTTGGTAATGTATCTGTAATCATCTCTCTCCTTCCTTTTGTTTTCTTTACTTGAATAGGTCTTTGCCCTATTTCCCCTATTTTCTTACATTCCTCTTAATTACCTACAAACTGGTTTTCATTTTTACTTGACTAAAACTAGCCATCCAGAGGTTTCCTGTAATCTAAGCAAATCCTGTGGGATTTTGTTTTGTTTTGTTTTGTTTTTTTAACTTAACTCTCAGCATCTTTTCTGGATCTAGTTTCGTTAACCATTCTTTTTGCAGCATTTTATCCCTTGGGTTCCACAGCACTTGACTGACTTATTTTTAAATCATTTGTACTGCTCCTTTGCTTTTTCTCTCATTTCTTTTCTTTCCTATTTTCCTCTTAATTTCTCTGAACTTTGGTCTCTGGTCTGGAACTTCCCTGTTCTCCTTCTTGGAGGCCACACATGAGTATTCAGTCTCTTAGGTGAGATATTTTCCAGGTTGCCTTCCCTGACCCTAAAACCTGAGTTGTCCTCCTTTCATTCTTTGTTTCTCTCACTTTTTTCAGGCTTTACACCAAGCGTCTGCCTGCCATGTGAAGGACCATACCGGCTCAAACCTAACTCACTGTAGTCTTCCACAGTGCCATAGAATTATTCTTCCTAAAGGGTCATCCTGCACTCACCTGCTAATGTCTCCAAGTGCAGCTTCTTTTCCTCTTACTCCATATGGGATTTGCTTCCTGTTTTCTGTATTGCTGTCATTCATGCTTTTTCCTGCATTTGAACTATCCTCTCTACCTTCAGCCCAATTGAATCTTACCTCTTTCTGGTGGCTCTAAAATTTTATCATCTTCTTGCCCTTGATGGCACAGTTTGTGTTGTTTTCATCCTTTTCTGAACTTTTCTCATACTTGCACCAGGTCCTGAATCAAGTAAGTGGCCACTTGAGCACTTCTGCCTCAGCCTGATAACCTCATTCACTTTTCATTCTCAGCTGCTGTGACATGTCCTCATTCCCACCCTGTTAGTGTATTGTACATATCTTATGGGAAATTCACACATAATCAAAAGTAGGTAGAATAGTATATTAACTTCCACCACCTAGCTTTGGGTTGCTTTATGTATACTTCACCATTCCCATATCTTCTCACAGGATTATCTTGAGGTAAATCCAAAAGATACCACTATTTCTATAAATATTTCATTGTATAACTCTAAAAGATAAGAATTCAGTTTTTAAGACAATCAAAATACAATTATTGTACAAGGTAAGATTCTTCTGATAGCAGGACTGAAGGTGAAGGTAGAGACAGAAATTTGGAGTTTAAATGGAAAATACAAATAGTTACAGTGATTGTTTGGTAAAAATCCCTTAAATGGACTATGTGTTTACCCCAGAAGCAAGAGGAGAACTGTGAAACTGCTTTCTTTCCCCCATGGGCTACAAAAGGATAGGAGGAGAGGGAATGTTGGAATTGAATGGGGAGGAACAGGGGAAAAAGGACCAAAGGACCTTCCAGATAAACAAAGGATCTGGCATTACCCTGAGGTGCTTCTTACCATACTACTCTTCCTTCCAAGTCCTTATCTGTAGGCCCTGCCCAGGTGTCACCTCTGAGGGTCTCTTGGATGACTGTAGGGTTTTATTTTCCCAATTTGATCAGTTTGCTAAAAGGTGGCCTAATCCTGCCTGTATTCCTGGTAGCACAGGGAGCTTGTTTGCGGCATCCCATGTTCGAATTCTCTTCATACTTTCCCACAGAGCACTGCTATATATGGCTAGAGTCTATAGCACTTGTACAGTATTAATTTAAGAGTTTCAGATATTCCTAGGAACCTAAGTGCCACGTATATAACATTACTTCTGTGGGAAACTGTTTTTGAAGTCTAACCAAGTGACATACAATGAAATTTGTCCAGACAACTGATAAGTTAAAGATTACAGGTATAATCAGTCTCACTGGTTTAGTAATCTTGCCAGATTTTATCATCTGTTTGATTGATTTATTTTTTGCTGCCAAGATAAATT
This sequence comes from Dasyprocta punctata, assembly GCA_004363535.1. Lineage (NCBI taxonomy): Eukaryota > Metazoa > Chordata > Mammalia > Rodentia > Dasyproctidae > Dasyprocta > Dasyprocta punctata. Next base: position 104,976 of record RJWM01001619.1, on the reverse strand, counting down.
GTAAATTTTGTAAGGTCAAACTTTGTCCTTGCCTTCTTTCATATCTGCCAGTGCACCTAGCACATTGTAGGCACTGAGGATAAACTTGGCAAAGAATAGATTGAAAACTCAGGTATTTGTCTAGCATCCCACATTTTCTCTTTTTGATTCTATTACTTTTCTCACCCATAAGAGACTGCCATCCCACTAGAAATGTGTTGTAGGATAAAGTAGTAGAAGTACTTGAGAACAGTAAAAGATCTTAGCCTGGATTTTTATTTTATTCTAATTCACGGGACTAGCATTTGTTCTCTGAACTCTGGCCTTCGTGTATTTCTTCTGTGTGCATAGAGTAGACTTGAAATAAGTGGGAGAACTGGGGATGTCACTCAGTGGTAGAGCACTTGTCAGCCATGCACAAGGCCCTGGGTTCAGTCGCCAGCACCATAAACTTAAGAATAGTGGTCTTAAAAGAGCAGTCTTTCTATTGCTACAGCTGTGCTCCTCTGCATGAACTTACCAGTAGGAAATGGAAAGGCAGTTGTCTGCTTCTCAGTACTTGCACCATTGCCACTGCTTATTTGTGTGGTCCTTTCTAGTGACTGTTCACCAGACCCTGAGAACACAAACTGCCTTGACTGACTAATTTGCAGACAGCTAGCAGCATTGGGTGAGGAAATACTGATAGATTAAACACAGATGTTTTCCTGAAGAAGAGAAAAAAATTTTTAATTAAAAAGTTTAAAAGAAATGTGTCCCTGTAGTTTATGACTATTATTAAATATTTCTGAAAGGGACGGCTATAAGAGTAGAACTTTGCTCTAAGGATTTTTGCCTAAAGTAAAATACCTCTTTGATGCCTGGTACCAAAATAAATAAATAAATAAATAAATAAAATAAAATACCTCTCTCACCAGTCTGGACATCCATTGAGCCCAAGAAACAGTACTCCTTAAATACATGAAATTGTGGGCACTTCAGCATTTAAGTATGAGTTATGGTATTCTAGTAAATTTAATATACTGGGTTTTTTTTTAGAATAGATAAAAGTAACATTTTCAATTCAGGAATTTTCTACCCTCTTTTTTTTTTCTCCTATTGCATATTATTGTTAAATATTCTAGAAAACAACAGTTCTAAGAACAGAAACTTATGCTTAGAGTCCTACACTTAAATTGTTTATTTTAAATAGCAGTACTAAGTTAAATGTGTGTGCCTAAGACTAAGAAATACCCATGTATTTGCAAGGTGACATTCTTATATACGTAGTAATTGCATCAGCATGTGTTCACTTATATGAACAAAAGACAGGATTACAGAATAAACCTGAAATATTGCTTAAAGGTGTTGAAGAAATTGATTTAAGCTGGAGGAGGGGTCAGATGCCTGTAATGCCAGCTACTTGGAGCCTGAGTAGGAGGATCACAAGTTCAAGGCCAGCTGGGCATCTTAGTGAGATCTTGTCTCAAATTTTATAAATAAGTAAATAAATCCATTGGAGGATATAGCTTAGTAGTACAGTACCTCTGAGTTGCATCGCACCAGCACTGAACAAAGAAGGAAGGAAGGCAGAAGGAAGGAGGAAAGAAGGAAGTTATGTAATGTTCAGAAAGCATATCCATGACAATTTGTAAGAGTCAGGAAGCATCTTGCTGTCCCTCAAGGTAATTCTGCACTTTGTCTTGTTCTAGGAGTATACCATGCTGTGTCTGTTATGTGGCAAAGCTGAGGATACTATCAGCATTCTACCTGATGACCCTCGACAAATGACTCTGTTATTCTAATACTCCTTCTCCGGTTCTGTTGTGCCCATGTTGGATTGGTTTACAATACAGCAAACCAGATAGTTTGTCTCATAAAGAATGTTCTTTGTATATTTTCTTTCTTACTTAGGCTTATGTGTTCTTTGAAAGAAAAAGTGATTTAAGGAATTGTTCCCTGAGTTCTAAGGCTGAAGTTGCCAATTCACATTCAACCAGACTGAAACATTTTGTTAGCAGTAATTTGGCCAAAAAAGAGTTAGAGTGAATGCACACTTAGTGTCCAGATCTTTGGTTTCTTATAAAAAGAACCAAGACTTCTTAGAAAAATGATTGGTGGAGTAGGGCAAGAAATATGCAAGGTGAGCCTGAAGCATCTTGAGCCACCAAAAAGTGAAGTACTAAAATTTTTTTAAATCAGTGATTGAGGATATGTCAAACAAAGGGGCCAACTGAAGGAACTCCCAGTGACTAAAGCTGGAACTGAGACAGACAGAAGTGCCTGATTCTCTCTTTTTTCCCTATGTCATCTGGAAGGGGGACATGACTTGGCTGGTCACCAGCATGCCTCCCCCCATTCTTTCCTTTGCTCCCCCTTGCGCCCCGTGGACCTAAACAGTTTGCTTCAGTATCCTCACTGGCTGTTAAGCCACCATTCTCCTATCCAGCATGAGTGGAGCCAGGCGGCATGGTGCCCTCTTCTCCACACCTGCCACTTCATGTGATACTGAAGACCAGAGAGGGTACCCTGGAGTGGCTAAGATTAGGAAGGCGGGGAACCTGGGCCTCTTAATTGCATACCCAGCATTCATAGCACACTTTCAGCCCTCACCCTCACTGAAATAGGCCTGCAAGCTGCTATATAAGCAACATTCCCCAGCCACTTCCCAGGTTTTGATCTGAAAGGGCTCCTTTCTCTGTACTGGCCCCCCTATGCTATAGCACAGGCCCTGTTAAAATAAAGACTTGCTTTGGTTTTCCTGTAAACCGGCTCATGATTTATTTTTTGGGTAGTGTGGGCTCCAAAAGTGCTGTCAGTCTATTTGGGATTTTTATCTTTGAAACGCAGTCATTTCCAAACATAGACAAAAAAATCCCAGAGCTGTTAACACCAAGGAGCTCCAGAGACCAGCAGCCAGTGAAGACCAGCTGCAGATACCAGCACCCAGTAAAGTCAGTCTACAGTGTCCAGCACAAGTGAGCATTGGACAGTGGCAGCCAGCAGCAGCAGTAACCAGCAAGCAGCTGACTGTGTCAACTGTAGGCATCACCTGGTGTCTTCTGGTGACATCAGGGCTACTCACAGAGCTGCACTTTGCCAAGTCACGATTTCCATCTGAATTGAGCAAAAGAACACCAGGTTGGTTGGCAACAGAACGATTTGAGCAAAAAAATAAAGTGAGACTGGATTTATGACCTAAACCATGTAATAAATACCCTTCAGTTCACGCTGATATGAGTAGTGAGTGGATGAATTAATTCATGAGAGAAAATAGACAAATCTGCAGAATTCCAAATGCTTTCCATGGATAATCTCTACTCTTTAAGGATGTGCTGTGTATAATGACTTGTTTCCAGAAAGTATAAAGGAGAGAAAAAGTAACTTTACAATGAGAAGCCTGATAAGCAATAGCTAAGCCAGGTGATAACATCACCAATGTTAAGCCATGTTGATGGCATGTACTGTTGATAAGGTGTGATAAGAATGGCATTTACCCCTGTGGTCTTCCAAAAAACCATAACCCCATAACTCTAATCATGAGGAAAGCATACAAATCCCAGTTGAGCCACACTCTGCAAAATACGTGACCAGTACCTCTCGAGACTATCAAGGTCATCAGAAACTGAGAAAGCCTGAGAAACTATCACAGGCAAAAAGAATCTAAGGAGACATGATGTCCTAAATGGGATCCTGCACCCAAAAAAGGGAAATCTGAATAAAGTATGGACTTTAGTTAATACTGTATAAATGAGTAGAACTGCTTCAGAGGTATGTTAGGATATCTTACTTGCATTGTTGAAAGGGCAGTGACTTGGGGGATCTTAAACTCTGGCATTTAGGCCTCAGCTATTTGGTACCAATATAACCATTACACATAGCATTACTCTAGACCTCATTGTCTCATTTCTATAAATTTGGACTATTACTCTTTCACAGTAATGTTAGAAGATTCAGGTGCACTAGTAAATATACAATACTTTGGAAAGCACATAAAGTACAGTATTAAATTAGGTGGCTTCAGTTCTTCAAAATTAAATAGGTTAGGCATTAGAAACAAAATTGTTTCTTCATCATATTTAAGAGACTTGGAAATTCTGAGTTAAAGCTTTGCTTTTATGGGGAAGAAGAAAAAAAGCGAAAGCCAGGCATGGTGCAAAGCCTGTTATCCCAGCACTTGGGAGACTGAGGCAGTAGGATTCCCGCAAGATCAGAGCCAGCCTGGGCTACAATAGTGAGCTCAGGTTCTTCAACTTCTGTGCCTGGGGAAACCATGTTTTTGGACCACACTACAAAGAGCCATTGAAAAGGTCCTAAGACTACAGTTCAGAAGAAAGGAATAGAGCTAAGTAATTGAGAAAATACCCACTCTTGATACGGACAAACTGATCTATAGCAAACATCTAGAAAGTAAATGAACATCCTATAAAAGAGTTCAGTATCTGTGTATAATTATAGAGCAGGCAGTGTGTGACCACATAGAAGAGATTGTGGCCTTCCATTTGAAGAAAGCACAGAAGCAGGATTGGTCACAAAATTGCTGAAGTAAATGCAAAATAAGAAATTCTCACAATGCAAAGGAAAAGGTCAAAGAAATTAAAGTGAGAAAAGAGGAGAAAAAGAGAAATGTAGAGAGCCTATCCAGGAGATAGAATCTACAGAATCTAATAAGAATACCTGAAACAGCACAAAGCAATGAAGCTGAAACAGTAATTAAGGAAGTAATTGAAGAAAACTATCCAGAGTTGAAGAATGAAGTAGGCCTGCAAATGAAGGCTCGTAGGGTATCTTTAAATTTTAATGAGAAGCAAACAACACCTAGATATATCTCATTTGGTTTCATGAATAAAGAAAAAATTTTGCAAGTATCCAGACCAAGAAAGCAGGTTACTTATAAAGGGGCAAAAACTGATCCAAGATTTTTCTCTGGCAATTCTAAATGTCAGAAGACAGTGGAACAACTATAGAGTTTTTTTTTTAAGGCAGAAAATATTTTTTTAATGTAGATTATAGATTATTTACAAAGAATCTACATAAAAATCAATAGAACAGACAAACAGCTTTAGCAAGGTCATGGTACAAGGTCACAAAGCCATATACAGAAATCTAGTGCTGGCCTATATACAAGCAATGAACAATTCAAAAGTAAAATTGTAAAGGCACAAGTTACAACATCACAAAAAAGCTTAAAGTAACATTAGCATATAAATCTACCAAAATACATTCATTATCTGTATCCTAAAAATTATAAAAACTGATCAAAAGTACTCAAATGCAACCTAAATAAATGGAGAGAGACTATGTATGTGAATTGGACAAATATCAAAACATTTATTGTCCCTAACATCTATAGAGTTTTAAGGGAAAATAATTTTGAACCAAGAATCATACACCCTGCGAAGTTAGTATTTGTGTATGAAGGCAACTGGAAGACATTCTCAGATACCAAAGGGTTAAGAAAGTTTATTAACCAAGATCTTTCTCTGAAAAATTTTGCTGAATTATTTACTGCAATAGAAAAATTAAAAATAGAAGAGAGAGAATTGTATGAGAGATTTGATGGTTAAAACTAGTTAAGAGTCGGGCATGGTGATGCATGCCTGTAATCGCAGCACTCAGGAGGCTGAGAGGATCTCCATGAGTTCAAGGCCAGCCTGCACTACAAAGTGACAGTGTCTCAAAAATAAATAAACAAATTAAATAAAACTAGTTAAGAACATGAAGTCTACAATAGTTACATGTAGGATAATAAAACTAAATGCAAAATAGATTTGTAAGATAGATTAAAATTTTCAGTTTATGTAGTTTTTAAACTGTCAAAATGCATGCCAAATATTCAATGTATTGGGCAAATAGCTGAGATTTATTAAGTACTTCATATGTGCCAAGGCCATTTAAAGCAATTATTTTATCCTCATTAACAACGTGAGATAGACTCCATTATTATTTCAGCTTTAGAGCCAGAAAAAATTGCAGACATAAAGAAGTAACTTGCTTAAGGTCACATAGCTACTAAATGATGCCCTGTCAGTGAGGTCGTTCCATAAACATGAGATACAGATAAGGGTCTGGTGGGGTTGGAAAGAGGTTGATGATATCAGTGACAGCATTCTGAAGAATCTAGGTATGTCAGATAAAGATTTTTTTTTTTTTTTTTTTTTTAGATAAAGATTTATTACTTAGAAAAGTTAAGTCAGCTACTCTGTAGGGATCAGTTATTTATTCCTGGAAAATGTTTTCCATTTTGCTGCAAATGTATGTCTGACCTGCTGAGGAAATCATTTGGTGAGATGAATCCAAAAAGAGAAAATGCTTCATTACTTTAAATAGCAGCACTAAGCCTCTTGTAGCTTCTGAATTGTTGCTTGTTGGAGTTCACTAGTACTTCCAACTTAGTCATTCAAAGGTCAAAAGTATAATTTTATATTCCCTTACTGACATCATCTATTGCAGAATGTATAGTTACCTGTTTTAGACTCTACATTATAAAAATTTAGAACATAAGATTCTATCCATGGATTTCATCATTATTATAGTTTGTTTTTGTTTTTTGGTTGGTTGGTTGGTTGGTTGGTTGGTTTTGACAAATGGTCTTGCTATGTAGTTCAAGCTGGCCTTGAACTCACTGCATATCCCAGACTGGCCTCAAATTTGCAACTCCTTTTGCCTCAGCCTCCCAAGTGCTAGGATTACAGGCCTACCCTACCACACCCTGCTCTTGTGATATTTTATCATCTATAATTCTGTGGGTCTAATGGAACAAAGACATCTTGGTTTCAGCTCACTGAATTTTTACTTTCTGATCAGATAATGGGGAACTAAACAAAAGGATTGATCTCCTTTACTTCCCTCTCAGATTTTAGAAGGAAAAGAATCTCCTGTGAGTGTCACTGAAAACGTGGGCTGGTCCTGGCCCTCATTTCCTTTACACTGTGGTACACACATCTGGCATCTGGCTAGGTAGGCTCTTGAGGTTAAGAGCTCACCCTGTATTTGTCTTGTATTGTTTTAGCTATCTCTGTCTTTCTCTGATGGTCTTAGCTCCTCCTAATACTAATCAATTGACATGTAACCAGCTTGGGCACAACCAGATATCTTCTGTTACTTGAAAGTTATCACTAAACAGTATATGTTCACGGTTCTTTATTTCAGCATATCAAAAATTCTTTTGGGGCTGGGAATTCTGCTCAGTGGCGCAGCGCCTGCCTGGCAAGTGTGAGGTCCTGAGTTCGATTCCCAGTATCCCCCCAGTCCTTTTGGTTTCATTTGCTCATTTTGTGAGGGAGGCTAGTTACTTGAGTGAGTGGGATCTTGATACTAAAATGTGTTTCTTGACTAGTTACAAAGTGATATGATAGAAAAGAAAGACAGCTGGGTCTCGAATTGGCTTTGCTGCTTGCTAATGGTGGGGCATTGTAACAAGTTATTTATCCTTTTGTACCTCAGTTTCTCCAGAGGAACAATGGAAATAGTTATGCCTCACAGAGTTTTAAAATCAAATAAAATATAAATAAAAGTATTTTGAATTTGTATAGTGCTGTGTTCAGGTGGCTCTTGGTGGTCTACATAAAGGAAAACTTGAGCTAGAAGAAAACACTATTATGGCTAAGATTAGATGCTTTGGAGTCAGACTTTAGCTTTTAACTCTCCTTCTTACCACCTTTGTGTCTTTGGTAGGTGTCCCCCAACTATCTTCTCTAAATTGAGATAAAAATTCCTCATAGGATCTGTATGAGGATTAAATAATCTGATGTCTGTAAAGTACTCAGCACAATGTGAAACACAGTAAATATCCAGTAAATGATAGTTTCGATGATGGTTGTGATGGTTCTAGGCGTGTGTGTGGTCTGAGCTCCTGGTTTAGACATGCCTGGCCTGCCTGGGCCATGTAGAGTGAAGAGGGCTGCATATAAAACATATACTAAATAGTTAATGTTTGTAAGTAACAAAACTTCCTTTTTAAAAAATTATAGCGAAGCCGGGCGTGGTGGTGCACGCCTTTAATCCCAGCACTCGGGAGGCTGAGGTAGGCGGAGCGTTGTGAGTTCGAGGCCGGCTTGGGCTACAGCGCGAGCGTAAGGCCGACCTGAGCTATATAGTGCGACCCTGCCTCAAAAAAACCAGGGCCGGGAGTTTGGCTCAGTGCCTTAAGCGCCTGCCCTGGCAGGTGCGAGGTTGTGAGTTCAATCCCTGGTGCCGCAAAAAAAAAAAAAAAAAAATATTATAGCAAAGTGTGTCCAGTCTGCAGACCACAGGTTGGACATGCCTGTTAGAGTTTGGCTCTGTGTTTCTTAAACTAAGAAGATAGAGCTGTGCCAATGTAGTCATAAAAATAATCATGAGCCAGGCTTGGTGGCACACACACCCATAATTATAGCTACTTAGAAGTTGTAGCAGGAGGATCATGAGTTTGAGACCAGCCTGGGCAACACAGGGAGACCTGGTTTAAAAAAAAAAAAAAAAACACTGGCCAGTTGTTGAACACGCCTATAATCCCAGTATTTGGGAAGTTGAGGCAGGAGGATTTTTGCCAGGGCAAGGCCAGCCTAGACTACATAGCAAGACTCTGTCTTGAAAAAAAAAAAAAAAAAGAATCACCAGTTTCAGTCTGTCTACTTGGGATCTAGAATCATTTCTTCCAAGTTATATTTTCTGCGAGAGTCCTTAGAGAATCCATTGTCTCTGTCGTTCCCCTAAACTGAGCAGCCGCCTCTCAATGCTTCTAGCAGAACTTGTTAATGAGACTTTTTCTACTTCTAAGTGTCCCCAGGGAAATCTGATTAAATGATTGTGTTTATCCTGCAAAGTGGTGGTTACATTAAAACTTTGCCTTTTCTTTTGATGACCATAAGCTGCTACTGAGGACAAAAAGGAAGGGACAAATAAGATGAGGAAAATAAAGGAAAGGAACAAGGAAAGATTTAGTAAAACTAAAGACCTTCGTGAAACATGTTCTTCCTGGGCTGCCTCTTCTGTCCTCTGAGCCAGACTGGTCAGGTCTCATGTGAAGCAGGCAGCATCTCCCCTTCCCAAGGCTGCTTTGCCTATCTCTGCAAAGTCACTTATACTGAACTTCCCATTCCTTTGGGAATCCCTAAATAATTATTTCAACTTGATCCTCATTGGAAAGACCTAAAACATCAAACTGGCTTATGGGGCCCTAAAATGCCTATGGCACATTGCCCACCTCTGGGATAGCTGCTCTGCTACTGTGTCTAACAACAGGGTACAGCACTCAAAATAATGAACGAATCATACCAGCACGCAACATGAATTACCTATTTCATTTAATCAGGAAATGATTTGTCTCCGTAGTTATTGCTCTAAAATCAGTGGCCGGCCCCAAAAGAATTCCTACTCCAGCTGTTAGCTTTAAAAGAAGAAATCCAAAAGGCTTGAGTTGTCAAGAGTCAAGTTAAGATCAGCCTTAATTTAGCAGAAGGCCTGCAGAAGGATGCCAGCGGATTCCCACCACATCACTCAGGTTAGTCTTTTCAAATAAAGCAAGCTCTGTGACAGAGCTTTTTGTTAAAAATCAAACAGTAGCCAGGCGTGGTGGTGCACGCCTTTAATCCCAGCACTCAGGAGGCTGAGGTAGAAGGAGCATTGTGAGTTCGAGGCCAGCTTGGGCTACAACGTGAGCACAAAGACCGGCCTGAACTACATAGTGTGACCCTGCCTCAAAAAACTAGGGCTGGGAGTTTGGCTCAGTGGCTTAAGTGCCTGTCTGGCAGGTGCAAGGTTATGAGTTTGATCCCTGGTGCCGCAAAAAAAAAAAAAAAAAAAAAAAGATCGAACAATGGGGATCCTTAACTTATATTTCACATTTCCTTCTTGACTGATGAAAGTGCTTAGAAAACAGTTTTAGGGAGCAGAGGAAAGGAAGAACATTTCCCATTCAGCGTAGGGATTCTCAAGTAGTGGGTGCAATTCGGAGACTTGTCCCTTCTGTGTTCAGTGAAGAGAAGCCAGATACTCCGTCTAGTGGTGGAAGAAGGGAAAGCTGAATGAGGAGGTTCCAGAAAGAAGCTTTTTTGTGAGGCAAAGTGACAGCACATTGGCCCCTTAGTAGTCATCCTCTCCAGAACGTGACAGAGCCTGGCCATGCGGTGTCAGTGCTTTTTAAATATGCCTGCAGTGGTCGGGGAGTGTGGGACACCATCCTTCCTTCCAGTGCTGCTCAGCTCACTGTCCTCACGGTGAACGCCAGTCAGGTTGGAACTGTCTGACTCTGCAGGCTGAGCTCTCCATCTATACCCTCATGGAGGAAGAAAACGAACCCAGTAGTTCACACTCCTGTTTGCCTTGTGCCTGAATTTGCAACTATATGGGCTTAAGAGCAAAGGTAGACTGGACTTTAAAAAGAGAGTCAATTCAGCAAAAGATCAAAACTATATTACTCAACAAGGTAATCCAGAAGAGAATAAAATGATCTTCATGTTCCCAGTAACTCTACCCTGTCCCTGAAAGTTGACCAAACTGTCTTCAGAAATTTCCAAGGTAATGTCTAGTTGGCTTAGTACCCACAGTGATGTGAGGCCTTCCTAGCCATAATTTTCCAACTTCCCAATATGTTCAACTAAAGGGCACACTCTTTTCCTGCTCTTTACTCCTCTTTATTACCTTCTCTTTTTCCCCAGTTCTGGAAAAGTCATAAAATCATACAATCCACGCTTCCTGCAATTCCAACTGCTACTGTAAACCATAACCACGCCTGCCTTCCGGCCATAATTAGAGTATCCTCTTGATCAGTCTCCCTCTACCAAGCCTCTGTGTGCTGCCAGCTTGTGCCACCACTTTGCCCTCTGACAAGGAAGAGAAGAGACAAAGAGCCTGGCTATTTGCACACCTGCACTTTATTGGACTCATCTAGCAGGCTGACTCCAGCCATTCACACTTCTCAGATACCACCCATAGCATTTAGGAAGGTGCCGTCATTCTGTGAAGGCCCAGAGCCCGCCTGTCCTAGAGCTCCAAGTTGAATCACCAACCACAGGGTGGAGAATGAAGAAGGAAACATGAGACAGGAAGGGCAAGGCTATTGGGTGAAGGGGGTGAGATCCAGGGAAAGCTTGACCCAGAAGCGCCCCAAGGGCACACTGCATCCGTGTGCCGAGCAGCTTGCACCTATATGGCAACTTTGAGGAGGCGCTTGATGTCAGGCTCAATGTTGATGGTGTGAAAGGTGCGGCTGTAGCGTCGGAAAGGCTCTCCCTCTGGTCCTATGAGGAACTTCTCAAAGTTCCAGGACACGTCTGAGCGCCGCACAGGACTCCACATGATGAGCTTGGGATCGGTCATGAGGGAAAACGGATCATCGTAAGGGTAGGGGAGCTTGTCCTTCAGGTAGGCGAAGACAGGATGCTCGTTCTGCCCGTTCACCTCACACTTTTGGACAAGAGTAAAGATGGGCTGGAATCCACCCCCAGGGCGGACATACTTGAGACTGTTGAGGATTTCCTCGTTTTGACAGTTCTCCTGGGGGAAGAAAAAGACAACACGGAGAAGGGAAGGGGGAAATGAAGGATCCACCACCTGCAAATCTTTCAGTCTCCTTCATTCCCGTCCCAAGGTCATTCTCCTGACCTCCCTCCCCTCTCCATCCCCTCATCTTCCCCTCTCCCCTTTTCCTTTCTCTCTGATACACTCCACAGGATGAGCTCTCTGTTTTTCCTTTGCCCTATCTTGGAATTTTCCCTCTCCTGTTATTGTTTTATGGAGTGCTAGGCCATTTCTGAAAGTTCGTGTAGTTCTTAACCTGGCTATTCTTGTACTTAGTGATCAGACTGACCCCAGCTGTCCCTGGACAGTCCTTGAGTTATTGTTTGAATCTTCAAGGAATCTTGAATTCAGGGCAGAGAAAAAAAAAGAAAGGGGTTCAGGTCATACTACCTAGAATCTGTCCCACTTATGACATACCTACCTGCCTACCCACCCTCATACACACACACACACACACACACACACACACACACACATTTCCTGTCCTCTCCCAGTTTGTGCCCTCTTTGCTCCTAATCACGTGTATTGAGTATATTCTTTGACTCTGCTCCACTGAGCTTCTCAAAGCAAGGGTGAAAGTAAGGCTCATGGGAATGAAATACATAGCTTCTAGCTATCATCCTGCCTTGTCCTAGAACTCATGTGCAAACAGGAGCAAGTTTGTACCTCACCCAAGGAACTCTAGTTTACAGATGCCATAAAGGTAAAGCAAGTTAGAGACAATAACAAGTGCTCTCTGTGTGGAACTACTTAGTGACCAACAGGAATGAGTGAAATAGGATAGAGGGTTTAAGGCATTAGAATATATGTGTGTGGTAGGGGGGTCAGTTGAGAAAATAAGTTCTTGAGGGCTAAAGTTTATTTTAATTATCCCTTCCATGGCACACGCCTTTAATCCCAGCACTCAGGAGGCTGAGGTAGGAGGAGTGTTGTGAGTTTGAGACCGGCTTGGGCTACAACGCAAACGCAATGCCAGCCTGAGCTACATAGTGTGACCCTGCCTCAAAAAACTAGGGCTGGGAGTTTGACTCAGTGGCTTAAGCGCCTGTCTGGTAGGCGTGAGGCTGTGAGTTTGATCCCTTGTGCCACAAAAAAAAAAGAAAAAAAAATTATCCCTTCCACTTCTAGGCTGCTACCCATCTTCACTCACTATATTCAACTATGAATGCTTTAATTTAGAAACTTGTACCTCTTTCCCTCCCTATGGTCATTCCTATCCTGTATCAACAGTACTCCAACAACCCCAAAGGCCTATAAGAACCCTTTTTTCCCACCCTCTCCTCTCCAGTCTGAAAGTCAATACCTCCCTCTGAGAGAAAGTTCCTTCCTCTTACCTATACAACCAATTAGTACAGTCACTTCCAGGCCATCATGACACTCCCAAACCTCAGCTGATCTCTATTAGATTTCTTATCTCTTAATACATGGCTGGCTGGCTCCCAGTCGGTCATGGACTCCTTACAGCAACCAACTAGCTCAAACATGTGTTGTAGGGCCAAAAGCATCAGGGCTGGAGGTACCTCTGCAGAGATTTTGTCCCTTCTGTCTCTCCTGCCCTGGCAAAGGCTGGAAAGAGAACTGAGAGGGAAGGAAGGCGAGAGCAGTAATGGTTTGGGCTCTAGTAGGTCACAGTCAATGACCGGTCAGCCTTCCTGTTTGCACCTTGGCTAATCTTTTCTTGCCTTCATGCTACTGTGAACTAAGGGAATTAAATTTAGAAGTTTCACCTGGGGACATTTGATCTGCTTGTACAATTAAAATCATAAGTAGAAGTGGAAGAGTCCCTGGAAGATAACTTGAGGTGTGCCGGCTGAAGCCCTGTAGTGACTTGGCCCATTATTAAGAGGTACGCCTCTTGCAAACCTTTCTCCCTTTTCCATATTCACTTTCCACCACTCATTTAAACAAATGAGTCTTCAATCTAAATAACGAAATTATATTTGCATAGTATTTCATATTTTTCTAGTTTTTTCCATATTAACCCATTAACCTCACAATAGCCCTTGGAGTTAACATTATCTCCAATTTACAGATGAATAATGTAAGAAAAATTGAGTGCCCTTTCCAAAGGGGCAGAGCTATTAAAGAATAGAACTAAGATCTCTTGAGACAGTCCAATCCTGGTTTGATTCTTAACTTTCTTTTTCCTTCACTCATCCAACAAATATTTCATGAGACCCTTCGCAACTGGCACTGAGGACACAATAGAGAGAAGACCATACCTGATTACCAGCCTTCATGGAATAGAGTGGAGTGATGATAATAAAAGCACACACCGTCAATGTTTAACCTCAAAATTATCTTTTCCCCTTGGTATTTCACATGCACCTAAAGACCTAGTTTGGGAAGGCATGACTCCAGACTCTAAAACACATGGTCATTCACCCCTTTCCAGTATCCTCCTCCTCAAACTACGTCAGCCCAGTTCCCTGGTACCACACGAGGACCATCTTACCTGATGTCCAAATTGATTACAAGGGAAGCCCAGAACCACCAGTCGCCTGGGGAAGCGACACTGCAGCTCATTAAGCTGGGTGAAGTCCCGGGTGGTCGTACCTCAGAGGGAGGCCACATTCTCAATCAGCACCGCCCTCCCTCGGAACGTGTTGAAATCTATCTTCTCCCCATCCAGACTGATGGCGCTGAGGTCGTAGAAGGACTTGGCGATGTAAGCCATGATGAAGAGCAGAGTGTGCAGAGTGGTGTGGGCCCACTTAAGGGTCTGTGGAAAGGGTGGGGAGGAGGAGGAGCTGCGAAGGACAGAAGGGATCGCACAACGAGCCTTTGAGTGATCCTAGAATGACTTGGCAAAAACAAGCACCCACCTGCGTTTGTTGTTTGAACAAGGAGGTTACTCCTCCTACTCTGAGACTGAACAAAGCCACCTCACTGCCCCACCCTGCTGGCAGCCTGGAAAGGACCAGCTTGATATCTATGAGCAGATGTGAATAATTCACTACTTGCAGGAAACCAGAGCCCTAAAGGTCAAATGGGGAGGAAAAAAAGGGAGGGAGGAATGCAAGATTGACTTCTGCTTGCCCCAGCAAGTTACTTTCCTTTGGCGCGAGTATTTATTGAGTGCATTTATTGAGTGCCAGTCTCTGTTTGTGCTGTGAGAGATCAAAGTCTGGCAAAATCTGAAAAATGAGGAAGATGATTGGGGCTCACGCCCACCTTATAGAACGAACACTGAAATCTACATAACTATTAACATTTTTCTCATTAGCTATTGCTCTCTATAAAATCAAAGGGACATCTAATCCCAGTACTGGGGAGGCTGAGGTAGGTGGAGCATTGTGAGTTTGAGGCCGGCTGGGCTACAACATGAGCAAGGCCAG
>RJWM01001619.1:0-90078 GCA_004363535.1 Dasyprocta punctata | reverse complement strand
ACTAAACAAATCACTTTTCAAAATCACTTTTATTTAAAAGTGCCTAACTTCTCCATCTGTGAAACCAGTAATTAGGCCTTTCCAGGCTTTGGGAAAATTTGAGAAATTTTTCAGTAAGAAGGCAAATGTTTCCCGGAGAGTGTTTTCACAAGTAGTCATCCACTGGGAACTGTCTCCTAGAACAAAATGTAAGCAAGGCTGGGAGCAGCTGGTCTTGAAACTGATTTATTGAGGAGATGGAAGAACTACCCACCAGAGAGTACCCCACTTTTCCATCTCATCGCTTCTTCTGGGGCTTTTCAAGTACATGGGAACCATACATCTCAGCTGGCTACTCCCTAAAAACAAGTTTCCAATATCCAAGTGGAATGGAATCTTTTGCCACCAAAGGGAGTGACAGGAACTACACAGTGAAGTGTGTTCTCTGCTGAGGTTGGGTACGATTCCTGAGGCAGCCAACAAATGTCCCTTTCAAGTCACTGAGTCAGCGGGACTTGGCACTGACAGTGGGTGAAACCTTAACATTAAGTTGCCAGGTTTATCTGTTTGCTGAGGCTCCTCCCAGTACTCTGGGCTTCCAGAGAAACCTCCTCCTTGCTGCTCCTTTGCAAGCCTTCTTTGGGTGAGCTGTGAGGAACTGGGGACATGATCTCCCTTTCCTCCAGCTTAATTTAGAAGTCTCCCACTTCTTACAGTTAGCTACAGCTGATGGGGTGCTCCAAAACTACCTGTTTGCAGTTTTACTTCCTTCTGGCCTGGCTCTCCTGGGCACATACTGGCAGCTGTGTGGGCCTCAGAGCCTTCTGCAAGGTGCTGGTTGCTCTGAAAGCAGCACTGGCTGCTTGGTGGGTGGACCTCAGTTCTGACTGCAAATCAAAATTGCTTATAGGGATTTTTCTAAATAGAAATGCCAAAGCTTCCTCCTCCAGAGATGCCACAGCAGGGGTTTCCAGCCATCATTCTGCTACTGTTACTTGGGGCCCTTTGGCAAATCTTTGCTGCTCTCCAAGCTCTCCACCTTACCTCTCTTACACAGTGATCGTTAGGATCAGAGGAGATAAAGTCTCACAAATGCCCATTAAACTATAAAATGTAGTTAAGTTCTTAAGACTGCAATTGCCTTGTCCTGTTTTACTTCTTCCTTTTACTCTTACCCCACTTCCCACCTCTCCAGCAATGCCACACCCAAAGGAACGTACTATCTGCAGAATGTGAGGCTCCAAGTCTTCACAAACCTGCAAGATGACTCAGTCCTTCCTCCCTTTCAGGGAGATTTGTTCCTCATCCAACTCAGATGAAAACTGCTTAGTTTTAAAGACCCTTCATTATGGCCTGTGTCTAAATGTCCCCCCAAAAGCTCCATGTGGTTGTAAGTGAAGCATTTGGAGGTGGCTGGATCTAGGGTGTGTGCTGCTGGTATCAATGATGTGATGCTGGGATTAAAGCTGACCCACCCTGGGTGTGAGGGCTGCCTGCCCTAAGGGCGTGCAGCCCAGACAGGATATAAGGAACAGTGTTGCTACTTGTCACTTGTAGCTTGTTACTTTGCTGCCTTCTGCCCGCCATGAACTGTTTCTCCTCTGTGATGCCCCTCTGTCAAGCCACCCTGCCAATGATGCACTGAAACCTCTACAAACTGAGCTGAAACAAATGTTTCCTCCTTTAACTTTTTGTTTTTTTTTTTTGAGACTGGGTCTCGCCATGCAGTTCAGGCTGGCCTTCAACTCATTTTGTAGCCCAGCAACCCCTCTGCCTCAGGCTCCTAAGTGCTGGGATTACAGGTGTGCACCACCATGCCCAGCTTCCTCCTTTGAGTATTGGATTTTTCTCTCAACAATGAGAAAAGTAACCAAGACACGTCCCAAACTTGAATGTTTGGCATCCTCCAGCAACTTAATCTTATTTCTGCAGTGGGAACTGGGTTTTGGGCTCCCCTGCAGGTGGCACTAGGGAAGGTACAAAACTGAAGAGAAGATTCACCACTTCCACTATCACTCTTTTGCTACTGATTTAGGATTCTGGGCCTCTTGTTTCAGAACTCTCTCTCCTGCTCTCACTTCACCAACAGCCTCCCACCAAGACCTCCTCCCTGGGCCTCATACAGGCAGCCACACTTGTGGTTTGAAGTATTCTTTATTTTGTAAACATCTGTGTTTAAAATAGATGAACCCTGCTCACGATTCATATAATGGACCCAAGACACAGTACACAAAGTTCACCCGCCACAGGGAGATGGTGGGGCTCAGGAGCAGGTGGTATCCAGGGGCCGGGCTGAGTCTCAAGACATAGGGGCAGAGGTGGTGCCAAGAAGACAGGCCAGGAAAGCCTGCTCAGCAGTCTCGGCCGAATGACACAGCCCGGCCACCTCCTAGACTGAGGTGCAGGGGTGAGAGGCCGACTCTGGTTCTGGTGAGTGCAGCTGCACCCTAAAATCCCAGCCTTCTTTTGCTCCCATACCTGTCCCCAGCCATGGCCCTTGCAGAGGGCTCACTGGTCCATGTTTTCTCTTCCAGACCCTTAGGGTACAATAAAAATATAATCCTTCTTTCCTGAGGGGTAGGAGAGAGACAGCGGTGCTCTGCCTGATCTCCAGGGAAAGCAGCGACACTGGCCCACAGGTGGGAGCAGTGCCTGATGTTAACTTCTCCTTCCTCAGCTCCCCGGCTGAGGGCAGACCGAGGCCTGCCACCCCCACCCTGCTCCCCCCAGCACTGGGCTGTGTGAGTTAGTGCTCACAGAAGCAGCCCAAGCCAGTCATGGCTTCATCCTAATGCATCAGCTCTAAGTTTCTCATTTGCCAGCGACTTAATTCTATTCCTGCTCTCTTTTTCCTTCCACCGTGCTTGTCTCTCCTCCATCCTAAACCCTGAGCCACCCTCTCCTGCTGGCTCTCCCTAGGTTTGGTAAGAGCCAGGAGGAAATGTCCAGTGGTTTTATCTTCACTTCCTTCTTTGGAGGAATAAGGAAGTGGCACCCTGATGCAGGTCTTGGTTGGGGAATGCTCAGTGCCTGGTTCTTTTGACTCTAGCCCCAGCCATGCGGTGCAACAGAGGAATGATCCTCTTCCCTGGGTTTCTCCCACCTTGCAAAGGGGAGCAGGAACCCAAGCAGGGCTGATAACTGGCACGATAGACTCCTTCAACTCTTCTTGGGCTGCTGGGGTGAAAGAAACTTCCTGAACATAAAGTCGGGAGGAGGGAGTCCTCTTCCCTCCCCTGGCAGCCACAGTGCAGTTGGCAGACCCTCAAGCCTCCAAAGGAGCAGGAGGGCCCGATAAGCACTTTGTCTGGAAGGCTGGAGAGGACAGCACCAGGTGCCTTTCTCTCTTCCTGTGAAGTCAGTGCCTCCCGCACAGGTGCTGGGCCCAGGAAAACCTTGGTTGCCGAAGGCTGGGTTCAGTAAAAGAGTGACGCGGTTATGTCACTTCTTACCTCTGCCAGGGATCTGAGGAAAAGTTCGTACACAAGCAAGGAAGAGGGGTCCAGGTGGCCTTGCTGCTGCCACATCCCCTCCGCTTTGTGACTTGCTGTTCCTGGACTGTTTGCTCTCACTCTCACATCTAGGAGCTAGGCTTTCACTTCTAAGCCCTCCTCTTTCCGGAGCGTGTGGTTGGCCTGACAATGTCACCAGCCCCGGGGCTCTCCTTGCCCCGTCTGACATTCAGAAGCCCAGGTGGAGAGAAGTTGTGTACATGCTGCGTGAGAGGTAGCGCATGGAGGTGATTTTTTATCCCTGCCACCCTCGTCATTTTCTCCTCTCCTCTGAAGCAGCCTCTGAGCTCAGCTCCCCAGAGACAGGGGGCAGCTCAGCAGGGCCAGAGCCCAGGCAGGGGGAGCAGGCAGAGGCGGGACAGCCCTAGGCTTGAGGGTCCTCCCCCCACAGCGTTTCCTTCCTACCTCCAAGGTCCTCAGGGAGGCAAGCGCATGGCACAGTGAGGGGCAGTGGGGAGGGGAGGAGGACGAAGCACCCTCAGCTTTGGCCCACCCCAGAGCAGGGTGAGGTCCTCCCTGGGTCAGGAGCTGGGTCCCCATGAGCCTGGGTCTGTTCCCTTCATTGGGGTTGGAAGGAAGGAGCTGCTCTGGCAGCCACACAGCAAGACACAGGCAGTGCATAGGAGGGGCCTCAATACAGAGCACACTAGAGGGAGGCGATGGGGAGAGTGGGCAGGAGAGAAAGCAGAGATCAGGTGCACTGAGAGAGAAGGCGCCTTTAAATGGGCTCCACTCCAGTCTCAGCCACCGTCCAGGGAGCTCGGGGCGTGAGGGTCACAGCAGGCTGAAGGACGCCACTCCAGGGTAAAGGGGCCAGGGACCAAGGCTGTTCAGAGATGACGGCAGAGTTGCTCTCGGCCAGGCAGGGGCACGTAGCAGCTACTGATTCAGCAGGTCATCAAAGGAGAGGGCAGCGGCGGGCCAAGCCCAGGCTCTCGTCTCCCCACAGGCCTCCCCAGGGAAGGGATTGTGCAGGGCACCCCACGCAGGTCCCTCAGCACCAGCAGGTTTTCGAAGAGTTCACAGGGCCCTCAGGTTTGCCCTCATCCTCCTCCAGCTCTGTCAAGGCCAGTTCGTTGCTGGCACGCGTGCGGAGACCATCCAGCTCCTTCCTGTGGGCCTGCAGCACCAGCTCCGTCAGACGCGTGAAAGACTGGAAACCAGGGCCCCAGTTAGTCCAGCGTCCCCTCCTCGTCCCCTGACAGCCCCGCAGCGGCTGAGGGGCCAGTCGCCCCTCAGTGAAGCTCCTATCAGCCATCTCCTCCTCCTGCCTGCCCACTCAGCCAGGGAAGGGCGGCTGTCTGCACAGCTCTCACCTCTTTGATGTTGAGGTTGGTACAGGCACTTGTTTCATAGAAGTCCATGCCGTACTCCCTCGCCAGCTGCAAGAGGAGGACATTTCTGAAAGTAAGTGAGTAAGAGAAGGCACCTGCCACCTGGCACAGACTTCTGCCACTGCTCTCAGACTGTGCCGTGTTGCGACAATTTCTCCTGAGACTGAGCGCTCCTTCCAAGACACAGCCTGGCAGAGAAGACGGGGTGCTCCCCAAATGCGCTCCATCCCTCCGACCCACCCAGACACCTGCTAAGATACCCTCAACAGACAAGTGGGACACGAAGACAGCAAAATGCAGTGGCAGTGAGCCTGATTTGTGAAAACCACGGGCTCAGAGTGCACGGACCCAGGCTTGGTCACCAGCACTGCTGCTCAGTGGCTGTGCAGCCCCAGTCCCCTCCGCTGTGAGGGGGTGACAGTGGAGTAAGTGGGCCATGCACCTAAGAGCTCTTACTTAGCACAGTACCACACAGACAGTGCTCAATAAATACTATCCCAGGAGAGTTACCTCTACTTTCGCATTTTTCAATGACTGTGTATTATTTTTTTATACCCCCAGAATCAATGTTCTTTTACAGGCTAATGGAATGGTATTGACTGAAGAGGATGAGGAGAACTCTCGAGGCCCTCAGAGTAGGTGGTCCCTCTTGTCTCAGAGAATCAATCTTTCTCTGTTCTCTGGCAGAATGGCCTTCCTATGCCCTTGGATACTTTACTCCATTGTCTTCTCTCTCTGCTTCTGCAGCCATGGAGCCTGCCTACCCTTGCTTGCTGCCCCCTCTTCCCAGGCATAGGGCGGGGTCCACAGGGAACATGGTGGGAGATGGGGCTCCAGACTGGAAGTCAGTAGCTACACCCAATGCTGCCAGAGAAGACCAGCAGTGCACATCCTGCCTCGTCACTCCCACAGGGACGACCTCTTGCACAGAGGTCACCTGCTGGGGGGTACTTGGGGCTACAAGAGCTGCTGCCCAAGAAGCGTTTGTTTCTGCGTGGCCTTGGATCACTGTCCTGAAGGACAGAGAGCAGATTTCCAAGGATGGCAAGCCCCACCCCGCCCCGTGCCCGAGGTTGCTGTGGACGTGTGCGGGGACCCAGGGATGGGGAGCACTGCAGGGGATCTGCTCGAAGGATGGCCCGGACATACAGCAGAAGACCCGAGGGGGGATGCCACTTACCTGTTGCCCTTGCTCTCTCCCCACCTGCCGTTTCTGCTCTTCATCAGCTTTGTTCCCTATGAGGATCTTCTGGACACCTTCCGGCGCGTACTACGGCAAAAGACAGGCAGTGCCGCCAGTGAGAGCTGCCCTCCCTCCTGTCTTCCCCACAGGGTCTACACCGGCCTGCAAACCCCACCACGCACAGGGCTGGCTGATGCAGGTGCCAGGCCCTCCTGCGTACAGAACCCTCCCCACACATGCACAGTTTTGCTTTCCACAATTTTAGTCAACTTGCTGTCAACCATGGTCTAAATACAAACCGGAAAATTCCAGAAATAAACAATTCATAAGTTTTTAATAACTTTCATTACAGTTATCATAATGGTTCTATTGTAGTATTAGTTATTGTTATTAATCTCATACTGTGCCTGCTTTACAAATTAGATCTTATCATAGCTGTGCATGCGTAAGAAAAGGGCAGTAGATGAAGGGTGGGTACTCTCCAAATTTAGGTCGTCCCCTGGGCTTCTTGGACTGTCTCCCTGGCAGATAAGGTGGGACTACTGTGCCATGGCAGATCCCAAGAGTGTCAGTGGGACAGCCCATAGAAGATACTCTAGCTGATGTTAATGCCTTGTTGGGTTGAACAAGTGCTATCTGAGCTGGAAGGGCCACTGGACATTAAATCAGCCTCACTCTGGGAGATAGCACAGTAGAGCCCCAGGGAGTCCCGATGGCCCAAGGCTGTGTGCAGAGCACCTCCACACCTGTAGCTCCACCTGCTCCGGAGACTTCAGGGAGAAAGATGCTCGCAGGGTGGGCTCGAAACTAATTCCTTTCCAGGGAGACACAGAGCATTGAGCAGGGCAGTGTGACTTCCTCCGGATAACTGACTCAGCCACGGATCTTTATCCAGGGGTGTGGGAAGTAAGATTTCTTGACAGCATTTATTTGCCAACCCTGTGCACTTCACTCTTCCCGTCTGACCCTTGTGTTGCCTTCCCCACCCTGTCAGCAAGGCGGCATCTCCTACCTCATCCACATCACTGACCCACTTCATGATGTGTTGGTAAGAACGCTCGCTGCTGATGTCGTAGACTAAAAATATTCCCTGAGCAGGAGAGAAAGAGAGAGAGAGGGAGATGGGGGCGGGAGATGCACACAGACAGTGCAGTTGGGGCCAGAGTGGGGACCATTCTCTCTGTGTTGCATGAGGACCCCTGGGCATCCAAAAATGCCTATTGCCCTCAGGCCCCCACAGGTGCCACTCCAACAACCATCACAGATCTCTCTGGGTAGGAAGGTACCACACACTGTGACCTGGGCCCTTGGTCCAGAATCCAAGGTAGAAATTGAGGGGAGGAAGAGGGGCTTGCCTATAGTAAGTGCACAGTGAATTAAATAATGAATGATCTTCCAACAACTGAAAGACTGCCCTGAGGCTGCCTCCCAGCAGGCAAGGCAAGGACCCTATTTTCGGGGTCAGTGACACAGACACCTCAAACACCCAGAGCCGGGCGTGCAGGTGGCAGCTTCCCACCTCTAAACCCTGAAAATGGCAGCTCACCTGGGCCCGTCGATAGTACTGCTTTGTGATGGTCTGGTATCTCTCCTGCCCCGCTGTGTCCCTGCAGTAGAAAGCCAGACCCTCAGAGGAGCAGGAACCATAGGAACCAGATGGGGAGGGGAGGAGAAGGAACTGGGAGACTGTGCCCTTGCAGGAGAAACTGGGGAGCTACAGAGTGAAAAATCATTGGTGCTTTGGTTCCCAAAGGGTTCCGAACACACTTGACTGCAGTGAGAGGTCCGTTCTCCTCTACTGACACTGGCAAGACCTGCAGGCTCTTGGCCTCTATCCACCTCTGGCCCTACAACCGGTTATAACTTAGTCTTGAACAGCTCTCTTCTGGAATTTGGCCATTGTGACCACACTTGGTTATACGGCAGGAGGCTGCTACACCCACAGTGCCCGTGGGGCCTCTGAAGGTAATGCCTGTGCCATTATAGGATGGGGAGCTAGCGCCACACCTCCTGCGAAGGCTGTTGGTCCAAAGACCTTCCGGCCAGAGTCGCAGCAGCCCCTGGTGGCTACTGCTGGAAACTGCACCATGCGGTACAGAGGAGCTCAGGGTCCCACCCTAACGGATGGGGTGGAGCTTCCCATCCTTACCCACAGTGTGGCCCAACCTGAGGGTAAAGCCAAACCCTAAGCCAAACCCACAATGGGCAGTTTACTAATTCCTTCTTATCCCTGCCCTTCGGTGACTTGTGATCAATCCCACAGTCTCCTAAGAAAAAGATCAGAGGTTAAACTCCTGGGAGCAGGTGATGAGCTTTTTGACTTCTCTCCTTCATAGTGGAGTCCACTTATCCCAGAGGAAACTGAGCGATTTTATGGCAATGGCAGCTAAGGAGCAGCTCGGGGTCCTCTCCTCCTATGCCTGCCTCCTCCTGCCCAACTCACCAAATCTGTATCCGTACTTTGATGCCATCTACCTCTATGGTCTTCATTTTAAAGTCAACACCTGAGGAAAGAGAGCAAGCAAGAAAGTTAGGAAGGGCACCTGCTGAGACCTGATTAGGAAAGGCCCAGGATGCTCACGTGTGAGGGATTTTCTGTTGACTTAATGTGGTAGAGATGGTACAAGGCGGTGATGGCGAACCTTTTAGAGCTTTCAATGATAACAAACAGCTGGCTGTGGCACGCGTGCCATAGGTTGGCCACCACTAGTATAAATAAGGTAAAGGCCTTCTGGAACCATAAACTGGTCCTAAGAAAGTGTCCAGAGCTTCCCTTCCTTCCTGAACTGACAGTTGCCAGCAGTAAAGGACTCGAGGGAAGCAGGGAGGCAGAAAGGAGACTGGAATTGTGTTTCATTTTACTCACATGCAAACCTTTCTTATTTATACTGCTGAAGAGAATATTTGCATTTATCCTTCCTGAATCCCTAGGAATTGCAATCCACATCATTTGCCTGGGTCCCTCGGGCCCCTCTGTCTCATTAACAACCAGGAGGGGGTGTAGCACAATCACAATCTGGGGAAGACATGGACCATGGAGAGGATTGTTGTGAGCCCGAGGCTTTGCACCAAGACTCAGCACCCGCAAAGGTGCACCAGGAGGCCTCCACACATCTCTGTGGCTGACTCACCCCTTGACCGCAGGGGGCGCTGTTGTTTACTACAGGGAGCAGGAGTTCTGCAGGCTGGCCTAAGCTGATTCTTGGCCATTTAACTCACAACTATACTTTGGGTACCTTGATTTTCCAAGCCCCATTTCCTCAGGAGTAAAAATGGACTTTATGAGTCATCTCAGAGGGCTGTTGAGAAGACCACGCGAAATCCAACACCTGCCAGCACAACCCACTGCAGCCGTCATCAGATCCTAGCACAGTGGCTGGTTGGAGTGGGTGGACAGGAGCCGCTGGCACCTGCCCACCTGAAGAGGCGTGGCAGGGAGTGTCCTGGGGAAGGCACTGGAAGCAGAGTTCTCAGGCAGTTCTGTCCAGGGGTTAGAGGAGCTAAGCTCCAAGACACAGAAAACCCCGGGCATTTGCAAACCGGAGCAAGGCAGAAACACACTTGGAAAAATTTGCAGCAAAAGCAGTCTGCACCCACCTGCAGCATGCATGCTGACAGAAAAGAGCGATATTTCTGTCCCCCTGAGCTGTGCTCAGTATTCAAGGGCTGTGTCTAGCAGCGTACATAAGCCAGTCTTAATGCATTCCCTGGAGACAAGTTCGGAGTGGGTGTCACAAGGGGCACATGGGAAGGGCAGGGTTGTGGGCCATCTGTCGCCACACTGCACAGCCTCCCAACGCCACTGCCACTCAACCTCTGCAGCAAGGCTCTGCCAAGTGGGAAAACATGTCCTCTCTCATCCATCCCACCCCCAGCTTTCCTCAAAGGTAGATCAAACTCAGTGTCTCCCTTCCCAAAATCAAGCTCAATCATCGTTTAATTAGAAGGCAGAAACAGACTCAGAACGGGCGAGCTGAACTAAGCCAAGTTGGTCAGGCATGAATCATTTTTGCCTGCCCGAGCTGATTCACATCTACTGCGCTGTAGTTTTCCAAATGGGCAGTGTCTGGCAGCATCCTTTTTGTGTACAGATTAAGAGTGACAAGAGGGGGAGGGAAGGAGAGGGACACCTGGCCTTGGTAGTGGCAGGAGCTGGCTTGCTCCCTCCCTGGACAAACAGTTATCAGGAATTTGCTTCATGCTAGTATCTGGCAGAAAAGAGAATCAAGAAATTCTTGTTTGATAGTATAGCTAGTGCCTCCTTCCAAGAACAGCATGCCACCAAACCACTGGGAGAAATATTTATGAAACTTACAGCCAGATTATAGAACTCTCAAAAACAATGCAATTTAAAGAATGGCAAATAAACAGACCGTGATATAGACAAGAAACACACAATGCTGTGTGTGGTACTGCACACCTGTAATCCCAGCACTTGGGAGGCTGAGGCAGGAGGATCACCACAAGTAAGGAAATAAGCACAGAAAAAGGTGCTCAACATCAATAGAATTAAAAAAGAAAGGCTCTATTTTTGACATTGACCTCTGGTAGCTTTCAAGAATCCCAGGCCTCCCCTGTCCTCCTTGGCCAACCTCCAGGGAACTTGATAAGAAAGTCCACATGTACCATCTCCCATACAGAAATTTCAAACCACCCGCCTGACTGGCAGGTCAAGGGGACCCTATCCAGGCTGTGCCCCTGATCATGCAAAGCATCCCAAACCACCAACTTCTTCCTCACTCCACTCCAGACAAAATGCGAGCCTTTCTCCAGGGTGAATCTTTTGTGACGTACTATATGAATAATAAAATTTATTTCACATTTAAAGGGGGGATGCCTTACCCAAAGTGGTCACAAGGAGAGAGGGGAGATAGACGCTTTTATCTCCTTTATTCCACAAATGTTTATGGGAACACTGTGCCCCCAGCAGTGCTCTGTGTAAACAGCAGCAAAGACAATGTATGGTCCATGCACTCAGGAGGTTAGAAGAATGGAAAAGGGCGTGGAGAGGGAAATAACGACCCCACAGTTGGCCCGCAAGTAGCAGAGATTCAAACATAGGTCAGTCTGATGTCAGCCCGTGCTCTGTGTTGCACTGATTCTGGGGGAAAGAGAGTTGATTGGTCAGGAAGCCTTAACCTTGCTTCATTTCCCGCTTCCCTGTGGGTCCTTGAGAAGGACTCTTCTGGAAGAGAAGTGTTAGATATTAAGGGGGCTTTTTCCCTGGGAGAGAAAAGAGGAAGGAGGGAGGGAGAGATAAAAGCAGCTGTCAGAAGAGGGGGAAGGGACAAGTGGACACTCGGAACTACCCTGGAAGGGAACACAGTGCTCAATTCCTGCTCACTTCCTCTGTGGCCAGGAGCTCAGGGAAGCGAATTCTGGGGCTCAAAGCAACCCCAACACACACTGTCCTACAACCTGCACCCTACTGACCATCCAATAAATTTCATTTTAACATGTGTGAGAAGTAAAATGCTTCAATTTTTTTTTTTTTTTGAGACATGATCTTGCTATGTAGCCCAGGCTGGCCTTGAACTCACTGTAATCCTCTTGCCCAAGCCTCCTGAGTGCTGGGATTACTGGCATGTGCCACCATGCCCAGCCTAAAATGCCTCAATTTAGGCTGTTCATATGCACAACTATATCATGGAAAAAACAGTAAATCTCTCTTTTGAAGGATTTTCTGAAGCCAGGTATGGTGGCACACACCTGTAATCCCAGCATCCAGGGGACTGATGCAGGAGGATTGTTGTGAGTCTGAAGCCAGCCTGGACTACAAAACCAAAATATAAAAACAAACACACAAATGAAGGATTTCCCTCAGCTTTTTCTTTATTAAAAAAGGTTCAGAGCCCATAGACCTTTTGGGGGCACGTGTTTCTTCCATCTTCCATCCCCACACAGGCTGGCCTTCCTGTGACCACTGCCGCAGGGTGGCCCTCGCCCTTTCTCCCTCCGGCCTGGCTGCTGGTCTCCCTCCTGCTCCACAAGGCAGAGCCAGGGCGGGGCACACTGAATCCCTGGGTTTCTCAGCTCACGGGGCCTCAGGCGTACCGTGACTATCTATTCAGACGGGGTTCTCCATCCCCACAGCTGAGTTCCTCCCTGAGGGACAGGGACACAGGGAAGAAGGCCCCACCCACCCAAGCTCACCACTGCTGACCTCATCTCCTTCCTTTCCTGCTCTCTCTGCCTGCCTCTGTCCTTCAAGGCCCACGCAGCTGTCCTCCTCTGCCCTCCAATGCACACCCCAGCAGCCCCTCCTCTACTTTTTCAGATCCACAAGAAGAGAAGACACTGTCCATCTCCTCCATTGTTTGCTCTCTCTGGCTCCTCTAAGGCATCCTCAGGGTGAACACAAACCATGTGGGGGCATCGTGAAAATGCCAATTTGGCTGCAGCAGGTGTATGAGAAGCTGCACTTAGCTTCCAGTGAAACTGAGGTTACCGGCCCATGGATCATGCTGTGAACAGCAAAATTCAGTGACAGTGGTTCTCAAAGTGTCCCCAGACCTGAGCGTCTGGGGCTCTAAATTAGAAAGGCAAATGCTTGGGCCCTAACTCATATCTATAGATACAGACCCTCGGGGTCTGTGGCAAGCAGCTCTCCAGGCAACAACTGCATCTGGGCAAAGGCTTTGGACCTCAGGAGAGGCAGCAGGGATCGCTGTTTCTCAAGCTGAGCTTTGCGGGCCCTCAGCTTTAGAATCACCCCTAGAGGTTTTTCTCCTAATGCAGCTACCTTGGCTTGCCAACCCCGACTAAATCACAATTGAGCGAGGCTGAGGAACCTGTATTTTTTACTAGTGTTGGGGAGTAGGGTGGGTGGCAGACACAAAGGAATGTCAGAGACATAATGTAGTGGAAGACGCATGGACAGGCACTGGGGTCAGAGAGACTGAGTCTCCATCCTGGTTTGGGCATTCGCTGTGTGCCCGGGCCAGTCTTCACTGTGGAAGGAGCACTCCCTTGTCACCTGAGTTTTGTTTGGGCTATAATTAAACAGTGCACATAAAGCACCTGACTCACTCTCGTTCTCACGCCTACCTTTCCTCTGCTGAATAAAGACTCCCCTGGGGGGCAGTCAGGAGAGGAAACCCAGAGGAGGCTGATGCCAGAAAGGCCTTACATGCTCCAGGACAGGGGTGGTGAACCTATGACACACGCACTGCAGCAGGCTGTCTGTCATCACTGAAAGCTCTAAAAGGTTCCCTGTCACCAGTCAAGGTCCTGGCCACTCTGCTACCCTGCCAGGTCTCAACCTTATGAGGGAGCTTAAGATGCAGATCCTCGGGCTCCCTGGACCTACTTTTTGTTTTTGTTTTTTAGTTAGTTTGTTTTTTTGTTTTTGAGACAGGCCTTGCTATGAGTTCAGGCTGGCCTTGGGTTCACTTTGTAGCCCAGGCTGGTCTTGAACTTGCAGTGATCCTCCTGCCTCAGCCTCCCAAGTGCTGGAAAAGTTTTGTTTTATTTATTTATTTTCTTGTGGTCCTGGGAATTGAACACAGGGCCTTGTGCATGCTAGGTAAGCACTCTACCACTGAGCTACATCCCCAGCTCTGGTTTTTTTTTTTTTTGCGGCACCAGGGATTGAACTCATAACCTCTGGCCTGCCAGACAGACGGTTAAACCACTGAGCCAAACTTCCAGCTGAGTTTTTTGAGGCAGGGTCACACTATGTAGCTCAGGTCGGCCTTGTGCTCACGTTGTAGCCCAAACCGGTCTCGAACTCACAACGCTCCGCCTACCTCAGCCTCCCGAGTGTTGGGATTAAAGGTGTGTGTCATCACGCCTGGCTTTTTCTGTTTTGTTTTTAAGGCAGGGTCTTGCCATGTAGTCCAGGCTGGCCTTGAACTTGCTATACAGCCCAAGTTGTCATCGTGATCTTCCTGCCTCAGCCTCCCTAATGATGGGATTACAGGTGCGTGCCACCACAGTCAGCTGACCTACCAAATCTGATGCACACCAAACCTCTGCACACACCTAGGCAGAACCACACCCAAGCCTCATAGAAACACTTGCCTTCATAGCACACCCCTTAGTCACAGAGTCCCAGTGAAGTAGGTGTAAGAGGGTTCTGCTGTTGGAAGGCACAGAGAGACCAACTTCCTCATCCTCATATCCTGCAGCTGAGCCAGAAGTGGGAAACTGATCCTTAAAACCTACCCAGGCATTTCTATCCTGTGAGGTTGAGGAATCTACTGCTTCTTCACTCACACCCTACCACAGTCCATCCCCATTCTGATATTTTGGAGCATCAGGGGGCGAGGCAGTGAGCACAAGAAGCAAGCCCACTACTACTTCATTCCCCCAGAATCCAGAGGGTGAAACACTCCTCAGCACAGTGATGTGGGGAGGTGATTAGGTGGAGTGAGCAGAGACTGTGTACTCACATTAGTGGTTGTGTAAAAAAGGCCCAAAGGCACTTGCTATAACCCTTTGCCCTATGCCACAGGAAGGCATAGCTAGAAGGCGTCACCTTTGCAGCAGAATGAGCTACACCAGACAGTGCGTCTGCCAACACCTTGATCTCAGACTTCCCAGCCTCCTGAACTGTGGGTGATACTGTTTCATTGTTTATAAATTTCTAGTCTAAGGCACTTCATTAGAGTAGCACTGACCAACTAATGTACCTGCCATAACCTGTTTGCAGGGAACTCCTTGTTCCTTGAGATCATTAAAGATTCCAGTAAGCCCAGATCATTACCTTGACAGTGCTACCCCTGTCCTTGTAAGACAGAACACAGAAGTATGGAGAAATAAGCCAGCCTCCTCCACACAGTGACACAGAGGTTCTAAGAGCTCTGGGAGGAGAAAGTCAGGAGGATAGGCCTCTGCTAACCAAAGGCCCAAAATCCGGCAAGCTGTGCCACTGTCTGCCGGCACACCTGCCACATCTACCTGCCACAGCCAGCACTCTTTCTGGCTAATATTTCTGAGCACAAGGCCCCTTCTCAGGAAGCAGGGCTGGGTGTCATGTGTTCTTTGTGGAGAAGCAGCTTCTAACTGGACCATCAAAGTGAGCTGGCCAACAAGCACAAAGGAGGATAGCTAAACCTATCAGAGTGGCTCCCTCCAAGCCAGACGTGACGGCATGCACCTGTAATACTAGATTCTTGGGAGGCTGAGACAGGATGATTAAGCTGAGAAGCTTAAGGCCAGCTCTGGCAACAAAGCAAGACCCCATCTCAAAAGAAAAACATGCCAGCTCCCTCCAGATGGGACAGAGTGGGACACTGGCCAGGTCATAACGAGAGGAGTATGAGGTAATGAGACATGCAGAGGGGAGGGGGGACGGTTAAAGATGGTGAACATGCTGGCCAGAGTTGGGGCTGGGGGGCTCGACCCTTGAACTGCCGTCAATCCACACGGGACCCCAGGTTCAGCCCCTGGGTATCCTCGTGGTGCACAGCCCTTTCCTCAGTGACACCTGGGAGCCCCTCAGCACTGCCTAAAGAGTCCAGCCTGTGACTGCCCACTGCCACCTAATGGCTCCAGGGCTGTTGGGAAGATGCTTTGAGGACAGGGCCAGCCGGAGGACTTCAAAAACAACGATCCCTGCTCCTGCATTCTGTCTTCTATCCCCACTAATGGACCTAAGTTCAGAGAATATATTTTGTGTTTGACCAACTTTTTGATTGCTGATTTTTAAAATCTCTGCTTCTGTCTAAGCACGGTGCCAGGCATAGAGTAGAACTTCAGCAAGTAGAATTCCCCCATCCCGGACAGCCTATAGCTCAAGAGCAGCGATATGTTTCCTGTAATCAGAACACCTCACAGACCCCGGCAGGAAAAGCTCCTTAGTTATGCAACAGGGCCAGGTCCCAATAATGCCCGTGGACAGCACTGCCCTCACCGCACACCTGTGGAGTGAGGCAGCTGCAAACCTCTTGTTCTTTGTGCTGCATCCCAGCTGCATGGCTTCTCCTCTCCAGCAGTGATTCCCAGTGACTGCCAGGCCATAATCAGACAGTGACAGCACTGCCAGCAGAGAACTGGAAGGACAGGCAAGGCCCACCTCTGGGCCCTGAGGTCCTTATGAGGCCTCATGGAGCTCATTATCCTCTTTTACCCCTGTCATGGGAAGACACAGCTGGAAGCCACATTGTAGCAGACAGCGAGCCCTCCCCAGACACCAAATTTGCCAGCATTGATCTTAGGACTCCCACCCTCCCAAGCTGAAGGGAGGCAAGCTGGCTCTGAAGATATCTTGCCCTGGGCAGACAAACAGAAAAGAGCTTACTGCCCCCTAGTCAGGCAGTGGAGACTAGAAAGAAGCCAACAGGGCATACTGGGTGAAAGAACATTCCTTCCTATTGCTGTCTACCTCCAAAGAAAGCCCTAGAAAGCACACCGGAAGTGCAGCTTGACAGACAGACGAGCATGGCCATTAGGAACACATGGGAGGTCAGAGTTTGGCTCCAATCCTGCCTTTACCACAAATTAATTACCAGTGTCCTAGGAACACCAGTTAACCTCTCCCAGCCTCTGCTTCCTCACCTATTAGCATGTAGTGACGACTCTGATGCCAGAGCTGTTGGGAATGTTAGCTGAAGGTTAGGGGTATAGGGGTGGGATTGTAGGAACCCAAACTGTCAGTCTGGGGGGCACAGAAAGAGCTCTAGTAGTGGAAGGGGCTCCTGACAGGGAGAGGAAGGAGAATGGGCAGAGAGCTGAGGCAAAGAGCAGGCACCAAGTGGAATGTTTCATCAAAAACAGACAATGCCATCCACTGGGGAACAGCTACAACCTAAATCCTGGCAAAGCTGCCATGTGCCAGTAGGCAGGGCAGCACCTGTTTCCCTCCTGCCAGGACCTCATGGGTTAATGTCAGGTGCCTGCTCACCACCTGCCACATAAGTGCCACCCACATGCCTCAGTGGAAACAGGGCTGCCTCTGCGTGCCAAGTATCACCATGATCAACCACAGCCCAGAGAGCCATCAGTGTGACCCGAGCCTTTTTGTTAGCAATGCGACTCTGCAACAAGGAACAATTTAATACACCTGAAACCCAAGGCAGACACCCAATCTCTGGGGCCACGCTGGCTCCAGTTACCCAGTGCCAGTCCCAGGAACGGCCCTGGCCCCCACCCCTGTAGGAGACCGGCTTGTGCTGGATGTGGGGGGTTCCTGGGGGGTGTGGCAGCAGGTCACTCCTGAGCAACCAGACAAGCTTCAGGCAAAAGCAGATCCTGTAGGGGCGACTGTCTGACTTTGCCACCCAAACACAGCATCATAGTAATCCCCCTCCCCAAACCCCCAACTCTGGAAAAAGTATTTCTCAGGATCTCAATAATGCTATTTTCCCTAACTGAGGGACACAGGAGGAAAGGAGCAGCAAAGAGAATAATACGCAGGCAAGCACAGAGACAAAGCTCAAGAGTCAAGGCCAAGGATCCTGGCACACAACTTAATCCTCACAGCAACTGGGCAAGGGGAGAGGACAAGAACATTCCGCCCCGAACCTGCCACTGGCCACCTCCCTCTGCCTCCTGTTGTCTGACTCTTGGCCTCATTGTCTGCCGAGCTGCAAGCTGACTTTCTCCTCTGGGGGACTAATTGTTCCTCCCTGCTGGGGAAAAGGTGCACCATGGCTTTCAGAGCAAAATGCATTAGTCAGCGCTGCACTATCTTGCTCCACAAGTGACAAGAAATGGAAATATATTAAGAAGGGGCCCTGGTGTCCACAGGCAGAATCTTGATCCTCTGACTCAGTCAAGGCCGTGTTCTGACCTCTGATCAAAGACTCTGCTTCAGATGTCCACCCACAGCAGTTCCGGAGACTTCACACTGGTACTCCATCCCTCTTTTTCAAAACTCAAACAGATGCGCACACACACACAAACACACAAACACACACACACCCTCCACACA
Source organism: Dasyprocta punctata (assembly GCA_004363535.1). Taxonomy (NCBI): domain Eukaryota; kingdom Metazoa; phylum Chordata; class Mammalia; order Rodentia; family Dasyproctidae; genus Dasyprocta; species Dasyprocta punctata. Next base: position 72,195 of record RJWM01001619.1, on the reverse strand, counting down.
GAAGGGCCACAGTGAAAAGGGGATCAGTACCACTCTAGAGGTCATCACCCTCGCACAGAACCTGGAAGAGGCACTCTTTGGAAACATAAGACCCAGAAGACCAGGGCTGTTCAATGGGTTTCCCAGTCTAACACTGACCCTTGGGACACTGAGAGGAATGCATGGCCCCAGGGCTGGAGCCCCAGAAACTCCTTCCTCAGAGTGCTCTGGCTGAGGAGGTGGTCCTGTAAGGTCACCCCTGAAGCCTGGCTGAACTCAGCATCTTCCGACCAACAAAACACTGACCCCTCATCTCTGCACGCTCCAGGGGACCTGATCACACGGGGATCACAGGAGCTACCGTCACCTGATGTCTGAGCAGAAAAACTGGAAGCCACTGGGAACAGTTCACTCTAGTAGAAATCTCCCCTCCTCTCTGTCCCAACCACACGCCCGGCATAGCGAGTTTCTCATTGTCATATGAATCCCAAGAAACCATTGCTACCTGCAACTTTGCAGGGAGGGGTTGGGGGGAGGAGCAAAGTTCTCTAGGAAAATGTGTTCATTCATTCATTCACTCACTCACTCAAACAGTTACTGAGTGCTTACCATATGCCAGGAACTAAGCTAGGGACACCAAGGCAGGCAGTGAACAATACAGAAACAAAACAGCCTTGTCCTTACAGAGCTTCTATGCTAGGGGCCAGATAATCAGTAAACTAATCTGTCATTTCAAAGAGCAACAGGGTGAAGAAGCAAAAGCAGGATGAGGAGAGCAGAAAGTAAGGGGAGTGTGCAGGACACTTTAGTTCACCACTTAGAGCAGACACATTAAAGGAGGAGGCAAGGAGTTAGCAGCAAGAGATCTAAAGGACCAAGACGCCAGGCAAAAGCAGCAGCAAGTATCCTCAGGCAGCGACGCATTTCAGGCAAACCCAGTCCTCTGTTAGGAAGGGGGAAGGCAAAGCCCTTGCCTTGGCTAAGGTCTCACATTTGCACACGTGCACATAGGTGTGTGCACATGGGTGTGTGTACATGGGTGTGTGCACATGCACTACATACAACAAAGGCACAGAGGCCCTAACCTGAAGAACACACCAAAAAATTTCTCAAATTCCAGCAAGGCCAACTTTGGAGCTCCCTGTCCTGCTTCCTGATGAGATCTTTACATGCAGAATACAGCCCGTCTCTGTGCATAGTGGACGCTCAGCAAGTGCTGCTTCCCTTCCGTTGCTCTTCCCTCTGCCTCAAGCACAGACCTCCATGGAGCCTCTGCGGAGTGTGCAGAGTGCTCGGCTGCCCTCTCATCTGGTGCTGGGTGCTCACTGGGCACTGTGAATGTGGCCAACACTGACCAGTCTACTGACCACTCCCCATTCCGGACTCCTTCGCCTGGGCCTGCTTCTCCACTGAAGGCTCAGGAAAGAAGACACTGGAGCTTGGAGCCCCAGCAGAAACATCTAGGAAGAGACTGGGCCTCCAGACGCATCTGCTCTCACACAGAGCCAGCACAGCGAACTCCTAGCAAGGGCCTACCAAATTGCACCTGCTACGACCATGGTGCGGCCACTGCCAACTGGCCCTGGCCCCAGAAGCAGCCCCAACTGGTGAGAAGATCCCAGGAAAGGATGTGTATCTCCCTTGACCCCTGTTCTCTGGGGAATCCTACTCAGCCTTCAAGATCCCACCCAAATGTCTCTACCTGTATGAAGCTCCCAGGAGGGGTTTCTCATTCTTCTGTGATCCCAAAGCATCTGACATCCCTTTTGTATAATACTCTGTTTGTTTGGAAGCCTGACTCCCTGAGTACCCTATGAGCTCCCAGAGGACAGAGTAGCAGCATCTCCACGTCATGTTCTCATTGCTTGGCAGAAGGTAGATCATTAAATACTATTCAACAAAGTTGAATACATGACAGGGAAACAATGAATGAGTGAGTGAATCAGTGAGTGAATGAATGAAGCCAGTATGCACAAGTAGTTTGAGAGCAGCAAAAGGAAAATTGTAATCAGGGAAGAGAACCAGGGAATGATCCATATCTCAAAGCCAACTACTGGCTTTCCTGGCAGACCAGAGTTCTCAGTGACTCTACATCCAAATGGTAATAGGGGGCAACACTCAGAACCCTGCTAAGGCCCCCAGGCCCCTGACTGTCAGTGTAATGCAAGCAAGGCCCTCACGGGGTGGGGACACACACCCTCTCCCCTTTGGTTCATGGGACAAAGGTTCTACTTGACAACCTGTAGAGGGACATTTGGGATGAAGGGCATTGCCCAGCGGCAGCCTGGAGAAACTGGAGGGGACGGAATGACTCCAGTCTGGGGAGCCATCAGCTCTCGGTGAGCCTTGGTTTTCCCAGTTATAAAACAGGGTGGATGATGAGCCGTCTCCTGCTCAGTGGAGGAGTTAAATGTCCAGGAAGCCATCGCCTTCTTGCAAAGCTCAATGACCAGGCAGAAGGGCCAAGGAGAGGTCAGAGGCCCACACAGAAAACTGGCAGTTTTACAGGGAAACAGGAACAAATATTAGATTACAGAAGGAGGCATTCTGAGAAGAGCTGGCGATCAGGGTAGAAGGCTAATGGCCCAATATCGACTTTCATGTTAGAAAGCTCCTCACCAAGCAGCTGGGGAAGGGGGAGGAGGAGGAAGGAACAGAAAGCAGGGAGTTCAGGGAGGGAGGAGGGAAACAACCCTGAAAACCTGGAGGGAATCTGTGGATCTGGGAAGGTGGTGCAGATGTGCAAATCAGCTGAAACCCTCTGCGGCCTCAGGTGTGTTGATTCCCAGCAGTCACATCTTCGAGGAAGAAGGCGGGAGGCCAGGTCTGTGCCTGTGTTAGAAGGAGGGATGCAGAAATGGAGGCTAGAGGTAGAGTGACACTTTGGAAGGGGCCCCAGGCTTGAAGCTGAGCCACCTCTGTCCTCCCAGGTCACCCTACTCTGTTCCACCTGCTCTCACCAAGTCCCTCTTCCTCCTCAGATACTGAATGGCCAGGGCCAGCAGGGTACTGGGACAAAAACTGGTTTTTGAAATGAAATACAGAGCCTACTCACACGTTCCCCCATTTCTGAGCATGGACCTGACACACAGCGGGTTCTCACTAAGTAGTGCTGAACCCACAAGCGATGGGCAGGATGACTTCATGGCCCGGTACTGACAGTCTACCGGTCTCTGCAACATTCTCACGAGTTAAGAATAATAATATAATGATGGCAGCTACCTTTTTAGTGAGAGCTCTGATAAGTGCTTTTTATCCATTAGCTTTTGTAATCTTCCCAACAACCATTAAGAAAGATTCTGTTACTGTCTTCAATTTAGAGATTCAGAACTTAGCACAAAGATGTTAAATAAGTGTTTGCAGGTCACGGAACCAGTAAAGACATAGAGAATGCGCCTGTCCCACCGGGCTCTCTCCATTCAGCTCACCACAGCTCACCTGCCCTTCGTCTCTACTGCGGAGCAGGGTGGGAAGAGCCCGGTTACTAAGAGGTCACTCAGTCCTAGGCTCAGCTCTAGTCCCACCCCTCCCCCGCCACCGCCACCCTTCGCTTCTCTCTCTCTCTCTTTCTCTCCCCCCCCCTTTCAGCCACCCTGCCTAGCCAGTGCCTCAGGCAGCTGGAGCTGTCCTGGCAGCACTTCCTGTGGAAGCTGAGACCACAGCAATGGACCCAGCTGAGAAAGCAGCCTCAGGCCATAGTGGCCCAACCAGTCCAACCAGAAAGTCACAGCCAAGGCAGATTCCTCAACCAGAAGGGGAGCAGCCTAAGGGTGGCTTTTCAAACAAAAGGTCCAGAGACCATGTGTAGACAAAGGATGAGCAAACCAACTCCTGGACAATCCCTCCAGCTTGTGATAGTGGCTGACAGACCACTCAGGGTCACCATGCAGAAAGGGCATCAAAGGGCTTGTGGATGAAGATGTCCCTGGAGGGCATGTTCTTGCCTGACCAGATGGCACAGGCCATTTGACAGTTTTGAGCCCCTTCCCTCACCTGAAAGGAAATCTGAGCAGGTGAGTACGTGGAGGTTGGCGCTGGTACCACCAGATGGGGTGGAAGGGGAAGCAGGAGCTGCCTAAGAGGGTCCTCGAGCCAGGATGCACAGCTGCACAGCCCTTGACCTGTCCCTCTGCTTCGAGTCCTACCCCACCTCTTTCAGCCAACATCAAGAGCAACCTTCTCCAAAACCCTTTCATCCACTGCCAGGCCCTTGATGCCTCTGCCAATGGCTCAATCTTCATTCTTTAGCAATTTAACAACACGTATGGAGATGGTACCCGGCCTGCCCTGGATGGGAGCCTAGGAAAACAAAGAGGGATAAGACTGGGTCTCGCCCTCAAAGCACCTATCATTTGGGAGACAGAGAAATAAGCAGAGGAATGTTCTCATTCTCCTTTAAGGACTCCCTTCTGCCTGCAGCCAGACTGCCCCAGCCCCATGAGCGCCCACTCACTTCGCACCTCTGTTATCTCTGCTCACTGCGGTTCATCTGCTCCCGTTTGCTGCAGCCACCGACCAAGCACAGACAGCCCACACTGCAGGCCCAGCTTCGGCCCTCCCTTCTGGTCAACTGGATGTCACAGCGGCCTCTCTCCTCTGATTGCCAAAAGCAGTAGCGCTCCTCTCGTCTCGCCATAGTACCCATTGCCCATCGCAGCTGCCCGGCCGCTTCAGGACACATCTTCCATGCTCAACATGGACAACCATCACGAGACCTTTCAAGAGACCTTCATTAAGAGGAGCGGTAATGACTGATCCTGTGTACTGAAGAGTGCTTCACCAAGTACTTCCAATTATTATCTCCTTTTGGCAATAGTCTTATTTTTTTGTTTTTGGCCTGTGTTTTGCTTCCCCAACTAGAAAGCTTCTGTGGGCAGGAAAAGGAAAAGTAGGACTGCAAAATGTCTCTAAAATGCCTGCACTGGTGCTTTGTAGAATGCTTAATTACTGTAACAGGCAAGGTAGTCTTGTCGGTAAATAGCTGTAGGCAGAGAACTGAAGGCTCTGACTGTCCTCCTCTGCACCAGTCCCCATCTGGGAACACAGCTGCAGGAGAAAGGGACACCCACACTGGCACAAACCCAGCTGCAGGCCACCTGCCCAACTGCTGACCAGAAAGATGCATGAGGGGCAGTCGGTGCCTTTGTGTATCTACAGGATCTCGCTGCTCCCGGGCAGGCTCTTCTAAGAAATGTCACAGCAAGCACAGTACACGGCAGGTCACACAAGAGCCAGCCTAGATGACATCAACATGAGCCAAGAATCTGAACTTTGTCTTGGCAGTAACTGGTGAACTGCCTTGTTTTCCCCTTTCAAACACACAAAAAAAGACATCTCCCCGGAACACTGCCTAGATTGGTGCCTAGATTGGCGCCCAGCACAGTGAAAGACGGTTTGGATGCAACTTGACTATGGTGACTGTGTATGTTATTCATCCTAGAACCTCCAGGCTAGTAGACAGGGCCCATGTTTTTTGGGGAACAGATACAAGAATGAATATGACTTGGTCACCTCCATTTCCCTTGGCTACTGACTGTCCTTCCAACGCCTCAGAAAACTTTCCAAGTCACCTAAGTAAAAAGCTTCTCTTAACCATCCAACTCTATCCTTTCAGTTTTAGTTAATGCTGAGAAACTCGGCCAAGATGAGAGAGAATCACAAGCCCTTACTTAGCTTTAAATAAGAAAGTACTTAGGAAGCCCACTGGGACAGATTTAACAAGGCTGGCATGAAGAAAGGCGGTTTCCTTTTTCCACAGAACCCAAACTCCCAAGGCCTCCTCTGCATCCTGAGGACGGGGGACCTAGCAGTCAGCAGAGAAAGGATTCCGAGAACTGTCTTCAGGTTTCCTGCCAACACACCAAGGGCCTGGGTGAGAGAGGGTGCTGGTGCACCACCTCGCCCAGCTTCCTGATTCACCTCTGGCCCCAAAGTGGTCTGCCCAGAAGGATTCTGGAGAAGTTCCCGACCTCTCTCATTCACCTTTGGCAGGAAAGAAGTGTCTAAGAAGGGAGATTCCAGGGTAAAGATACAAGAAGAAGGGTTAGTGATTAGCAGTGCAGGGCAAGGTCTATCCTGGTATTTTAGAAATACAGGCTCCCTCTATTCAGAAGGTCTATCCTGGTATTTTAGAAATAGAGGCTCCCTCACCCATCTACTGGGAAGGTGGGACATGTGTCTCCTAGGGGAGGCTAACTCCCTGTGACACTCGGAAGGAGTCTTAAGTGCACCTGCAATAAGGGGGAGTGAAGCTCTCAAAGGGAAAAGACAGGTCACTCCTGGGACTTGGGATGTGGCCAGCACACCAGAGCACACATGACTGCTCTTCGGGGAAAGGCCAGGCCCCAGGCAACCCATAGTTCTCTGCGAAGAGCTCAGAAGAGCTCAGCAGTTTCTGGCGCCAGACTCACATCCAATATAGCCACTGCCAGTTTCAGTAAGTGGTAACCTGTTGACCTTTGTCCCCAAGCCTACAACCTGTCCTCATCTTCCATCTGGTCCTTCAGCCACTCCTTGGCTCCCTCCCACACCTTTCTGCAACACCTGTCTCTTCCCTGAGCCCTCCCCAGGGGCGCACAGCCCTCTCCTGCCCAAAGCTGGGTACCTGTACCCCACCTCTCCCCCTGCAGTGTCTCTCACAAGGCTCTGTTCCCCCTGGCTGCATGTGTCCTCTCCCTCGGCAGAGAATGTGTGTTGAGGGGGAGCGGGGACAGGAATCCTCCGGGAGGAAGCTGAGGGACTTCTAGGGGAGCACTGGATGACCCCCGGCTCAGGTGTTTCCACCCAGTGACCAGACCAGGAAGAGGCTGCTCCACCGCTGGCCAAGCTGCGGGCAGAAACCCCTCAAGTCAGGCTTCCCACAGGAGGGGGCCTTTCAGGACCCATGCGGGGGAGATTCGCTCTGAGGGGAGCCCACAGATCTACTCCCAGAATAGGTGGCCCCCTCGCGGCACTGTGCCAGAGGCGGATGCCTCAGCCCTAGTCCCTTTAACCACCGCCAGATCAGAGAGGCAGACTAGGGCCTCGGCCCTGGCTGCCCTCTCACACCCCGCCTGGCTCCTGACCTTCCTCATCCTCCCGGCCTCCTTGGAAACAAACGCCCCAGCCACCTGACTGTCCCTGCCTCTGCACCGCCACTTCCTGGCGTCCACGCCTTCTCCCAGGTGTCCCACCTTGAGGCTTACCTTCGCTCCAGGGCCCCGGAAACGCCCCTCGTCGGCCCGGCTCCATGCTGGGTCACCCCCGAACTGAGGGCGCCTCAGTGACCGCACCCCCGCCCCTCCCCAGCACGAGCTTTCCTGCCTTCCCGCTTCCCGGGCTGTGCGTGCCGCTGCCCCGGCGCGGGGTACCCCCCACCTGCGGGACCCGAGCTCCGGCCTCCCGCGCCCCGCCCGCCGGGCCGCCGCCCCTCACCGATGGTGGAGATGTGCGAGGCGTGGAACTCGTTGTCGGTGAAGCGGCACAGCAGGCAGGTCTTGCCCACCCCGGAGTCCCCGATCAGCAGCAGCCGGAACAGCACGTCGTACTGCTTCGCCATGGCTGGGCCCGAGGGGCCGGGGCGGGCGGCGTGGGCTCAGCCCCGCTCAGCCGCGGCCATCGCGGGCGGGAGGAGCGGGGCGCGGGCCTCGCCGGGCGGGCGCGGGGGAGCGCGGTGGTGGTGGCGGAGGCGGCGGCGGCGGGAGCGCGGCGCGGGGAGGGAGCGGAGCGGCGCGGCTTGGTGCTGCCCGCCCCTTCCTCGCCGCCACCCGAGAGCGCGCCGGGCGCCGGACGGGGGCGGGCGGGGACGGCCGGGGAAGGGGAGGTGGAGGGGGCGTGGGGCGGAGGGGCGGGCGCCCTGCTGCGCACCTCCCCCGAGCCCACCCTATGCCTGGCCCTCGTAACTCCGCCCCACCTGGGCCCTGGGCCCCCGCGTGGTCCTCACCTGGGCTCACCCCGCCTTGCAAGGCCTTGATCAAGATCTGAATTGAAGCCGCCACCTCCATGGCTCCAGGGTTGATAGAATCCTCCCTCGCTGCCATCTGGCCTCCCCACAGCACTGACTGTGACACACAGCGGCGCCCGTTTTTTGTCATTAAATGCGGTGTGTGTGGGGAGATGTCCGCTGATCTCATTCACCAGGGTGAAAAGATAGATGACCATCAAAACATTTCCAAAGGCGAAATCCTTCAGAACAGTTTGGGGCGGGAGTCGGCTTTGGATTCAAGTAGTTCAGGGTCAGTTCTTGGGATGCCATTGCGTTATTTCCAGCTCTTTTACATTTCTGATGTGGCGTCCACCAGTGGCAACAGGAATGAATGGGCCTCTCTAGAGACCCAGTTTGCTGGCACGGAATGTGTTGGCACAGGAGAGAGGTTATGAAATGCTCCGTGGAGTTGAGAAAATTCCTCATTCCTAAGAACTAGTGTTAGGCGAGAGCACATCTTTCCATTCGATCTGTAGAAAGCAATGAAAATGTGCTGAGTGTGTTTGTGTGTGTGTGTGTCTGTCTGTCTTGCAGGCTGGATGTCAGATGGAAAATGTTTTTTTTTCAGGAGTAGGTCCAGGAAAATAATGAATCCATTTGCTTGACTTGAAGAGCAAACTCTAAAATCCTGAACCTGATAGGTACTTTGATTATAATAGAAGCTGAAGAAGCTGATCCTGTGGGTTTCATCAAGACTTCACATGGAAGGGCCGGAGTTTGGCTCAGTGGCTTAAGTGCCTGCTTGGCAGGTGTGAGGTTGTGAGTTCAATCCCGGGTACCAAATAAATAAATAAATAAACAAACAAAGACTTCACATGGAGCTTATGTTGGGTTTCAGGCACATGCTCTGAGTTAGGCTCACTCAGGGTGGTTGTGGATCCACTGCTTCACAGCCATGTGACCTCGAGCTCACAAGCCTCAGTTTCCTTGTCTCTAAATAGAGATATGTAAGCCAGGCCTGTAATCCTAGCATTCTGGGATGCCAAAGTGGGAGGACAGCAAGTCCAAGCCCATCCTAGGTAACTTAGCAACTTAGTGAGACTGTCCCAATATAAAAAATAAGAGAGCTGGGAATGTAGTTCTCTGTGAAGGCCCTAGGTGCAATTACCAGTACTATAGGGGGGAGAATGATATTTAAGGTAAAAACCTTATAATAAGATTGTTGGAAAGATGAAAAAAGATAGAGAGGACTTTAGCTTATCACTTTATTTAGATAGCTAAGTCAGGGAAAATTTTATAGGCAGTCAGACAAGGCTAGCCCCTCAAGAGAATTAGTACAGAAGATGAGAACATGTATTAACTGTGGCTAGAGGCACATCTGTCGAAGGCCAGGCCTCAAGATAAAGACAAAATGACCAGGCCTATGTGCCTCCCCAAAGGATAAGTAATAAATAAAGATTATACTATAATTGGTATCACCTGGTCCAGTAAAGTCTAGCTAGGCATCAGCCATTCAGGTGAGGGACCAGGACCTCCTGACCCATCCCTTCCTTAAAAGGTTCTTCTCACTGCCTCCCCATTGGATCAATATTACCTAAGCGGCTATACTCGTAATCTTATTGGTTGATCATAGTTTTGACCCCATAGTACCCACCTCATAATTTTGTAATCACTTGGTGATTTTACTCTATAAAGCTTCCTTGTGAAGTGGGGTCCAAAGCAACCCACTTTCAGGTCCCCTTGTGTCTCTCAGGAGCTGTCTCTATGCTTAACCTCCATTGTTCCTGGCCTTCCTGAGCTGCGCAGCGAGACCTTGTCTTAAAGACAAACAATCCAGCCGGGCGTGGTGGCGCACGCCTTTAATCCCAGCACTCGGGAGGCTGAGGTAGGAGGAGCGTTGTGAGTTCGAGGCCAGCTTGGGCTACAACGCAAGCGCAAGGCCGGCCTGAGCTACATAGTGCGACCCTGCCTCAAAAAAACCAGGGCCGGGAGTTTGGCTCAGTGGCTTAAGCGCCTGCCCTGGCAGGCGCAAGGCTGTGAGTTCAATCCCCGGTTCCGCAAAAACAAAAAAAAAGACAAACAATCTAAGAGATGGGTGGGGATGGAATGGAAGTGCAAGCTTCAGTTACTCTTTTTTTTTTTTTTTTTTTGTACTGAGAATTGAACTCAGGACCTTGGGCTTACTAGGCAGGCATTTGTGCCACTGAGCTATAGCCCCTGCCCCGTTCTTACTGTGATTTAACCACTTTTTAAGCCACCAGAGAGCTTCCCCTAGATTAGCTTTCTCCCCCACTCCCACACTTCCCCCATCTGTGTGTGTGTTCTGTGATTCGAGGAGCTAATTTTGTTTTGTTGTTGCTGCTGTTGTTTGTGGTACTAGAAATTGAAGGCCTTCATACTGAGCCATGTCCTCAGCCCTTTTTTAATTTTTGATTTTGAGTCAGGGTCTCACCAAGTCACTAAGTTACCTAGGCTGGGTTTGAACTTGCCATCCTCCTGCCTCCGAGTCACTGAGTGTGGGGATTACAGGCACCACCATGTTCAGCTAATATTTTGGGACAACATTAACAAAAGAACTACCTAGATGAAAGGGTCTTGTCAACGAAACACCCAATTTCATCTCCTTTCTCCAGTCACTAAGTGGGACAGTTCGACATCGTCCCCAGCTGTGGTCAATTTGAATTGGGCCAAATTTCAGTAGCGCTGAGACATCTGAGGAGCGGTTGCTGAACATCTTTCCCACAAGAAATCAGTCTCTCAGTTAAGCGGATTCTTTTCCCAGGGAGCAGAGTGCCCCTGCTCACCTCGCCCCCACTCCAGTCACACTGCGCATGCTCCTACCCGAGGGCACCACTGTGGGATCCGCCATAGCAACTGCGGAACCTGGGGGATGCTCAGCTAGGAGCCCACTCACACCGAGACGGCACAGCTGGCCCCGGGCTCCTCAGCCAAACTCACTGCCTCTTCCAGACTCGCTCCCAGGGGTCCAAACCTGCACGACAGTGCCGTGCTCACTTTGCAGGAGGATTCCCATCTCACCTCGGCTCAGAAGAAACAGAGCAGAATGCCCTCCTTTGACATGCTTTCCCTTCCCATCCAGTAACTAGAGAATGGGGCACACAGACTCCGAAATGACGAACAGAAAACAATGTGTCTGAAACATATGCAGCTCAGGACTGGGAACCAAAGGAAATAATTCTGACAGTAATTCGCGTTAATACAAAACGACCCATGGCACCATCTCAGGGTGTCCTCGATGACACCTTCAGGACTGCCTCAGTTTGCCATGGCTGCCATAATAAAGTGCCATAGCCAGGATGGCTTAACAACAGGTATTCATTTTCTTGTAAGTCTGGAGGTTACAAGCTGAGCTCAGGGTGTCGGCAGGGTTGGTTTCTTCTGAGGGCTCTCAGGTGGCCCTCAGAAAGTGGCTTGTAGTTGGCTGTCTTCATGTTCACAGGCGCTTCCTTCTTTGGACATCTATGTCCCAATCTTAATTTTATTTTTTAATTAATTTTTTCTTTGAGACAAGGTCTTGCTACATAGTTAATGCTAGCCTTGAACTCACTATGTAGCCCAGACTGGCCTCAAACTCACAGCAGTCCTCCTGCCTCAGCCTCCCAAGTGCTGTGGTTACAGGTGTGCCACCACACCCAGCTTGATCTCCTCTTTTATAAGGACACCAACCATGTGGATTAGAGCCCATACATATGACTTTGTTTTATCTTAATTACCTCTTTCAAGATCCTTTCTCCAGAAATAGTAAACCAAGAAATCATAAGAAGGTTAAAATAAAGTAAAGATGGTTTTATTCAGGTGCAGAACAGATGTGCAAATCCAGAAATGCAGGTTCAGCTAGACCACACCAGGGCCCAGCTGAAGGCAAGTGAACTGAGCTCTTGGCAAGTCCAGAGGTTAAAAACTGTCATAAATAAGGATGGACATAGATTATATATATCGAAATATTCAGGTCAAGAGGCAAAATTGGTCATCCAGTATTTCCCAAACCTTGCAAGGTATCATTAGAGTCCTCCTGGTGGATTCAGTTCCCGGCAGGATGTCTGCAATGAACTCTTCCTCCTGTCAGCAAAACTCTGAGACTTTTTTTTCCCCTCATTCTGTAGTCATTTTGACATTTAGTTTTTATCAAAATACAGTCTGGTCTGTTAGATGTGCTGAGTTTGAGTCTTGTGATGCCAAAAAATGGACCCTAGGACAAAGGAGGCAAAGAGCAGGAAAGTTTTATTAACAGAAAGCTCCTGAGAGGCAGGAGGAGTCCAGAAATTGGGCCGCTACCGAGGCTCTTTGTCTAGTTTTTTTTTTTTTTTTTAATACAGTAAAATCACATCACAGGTCAGACTGCAATCAACCTACAGGATTACAAGTTACAGTTACTTGTTCCCTTAGATCAATATTAGCTAAGTACAGTTACTTAGTTAATATTGATCTAAGGGAACAAGCTAGGTAACAAGGGTACATACATGGAGAAGGAGGAAGTCATTTCTGGAAGGGAAAGGAGGGAGGGTCACAGTGTTTTGGTTAGCTATCTGTGTGTTACATTATTTCTACTTGTTTTTTACATTGTTCAGGCTTAGGGATAAGTCTAGCTAGTTACAGTAGCTCTGGCCTGCCCTTTATTTGGGGGTCTGGTTGGGGCTCCTCATCCTGTCTCCATCTTGGACCCTAGTTTGTATCAACTGAATCTGGCCTGGTTGGCCTCATCTTTGCTCTGACTCTGCCTCGGGCCTGTTCCCTCTCTAACGGCCTAGCGTCCTCTACCTAACTTAGCCATCTGCTGCAGTAAAAGGGGTCAGGCCTTCAACATGAATGTTGGGGTAACACAGTTCAGCCTATAACAAGCACCAAACCAAACCAGGAGCCTCATCAGATTTCTTGTGCACAGGGAGTTTTTTGGAATCACTTCACTCATGCTCGGTAAGAAATGGAACCTGTGGTGTCTTTCACACAGTTTCTTCGTGGGTGGTCTCGATATGGACCATCTAGGATTTTGAAATGGGAAAGTCTCATAAGAAAGAGCCTTCCCTAGAGACTAGAGTTGAGAGACAGCACTAGCAACCACCAAGCGTACACTCTATGTCATCGTAAAATTTCACTCAAATTAGGTTTGGGGCGGCAGATATACCTTGCAGGTAGGAATGAGTCATCACATGTATCAGTTAAGGTAATGCTGGTTGCAGTAACAGATAAACTTCTCAACCTTGGGGTTCACACCATAAAAGTTTATTTCCCTCTCCTGTAAAGCCCAAAGGACAGCAGGATGGGAGGGTAAGCGTAGCTCTGTTCCACAGGGTCATTTAGGAACCCAGAGCACAGAAGATGTGGTATCTTCCACAAGGGACCCTCCTTGGGCTGTACTTAAAAACAAGACCCTGCTCTTTGTAGATCTGCCTGGTAAGAAGGATTGAGAAAAGTACCCATCACAGATAAGGAAATACCACACTCCATGTCCCTCACTCATCAAGACTGCAGGCTTCCTTTTTTCAAGGGAATTACATACCAGGGAAGGAAGAACTGTCAATAGGAGAGGAGAGAGTCTACCCTGTAATCCTAAATTAGCAGACCTCAGAAAGGCTGTGTGAAAGGAGTGTTAATGCATTTAAAAGATGTCATGATATTTGTCTATAAAATAATTTGGAATCGCTCTCAAGATCCTGCCATGTTGGGTCAGAGAACCAGAAGACAACTAGCCAACCTTCCTGGTGAGTGCGTGTGACCAGCGCAGACTCCAGTAAGAGAAAGAGATGTGCCTCCCTTAGGACTACCAGCGCACGGGCTAAGAATCAAGGACAAACACTCCCCCACTCAACACCCCCCATAAGCAACCTGCTGGTTCAGAGGACTGGCTAAATTGATAGCAACTATAGTACATAAAGCAACTAAATGCTTGTATTGTTCAGTTGATTTTGCAGGCCTGGAGCCAGCAGTCTGAGCATCTCTTGGGAAGATGATAGTATGCAATGTAGCAAATATGGGGGATTCTCTTCTGTCTTGTCTTTGACACCCAATATTGTTCTCATTGTTTTACTTTATTCTGATTAAATTTTTTTGCTTTATTTCATATTTTGTTTCTATTGGTTTTATTGTGTTTTGTTTTTGGTTTGATTTTACTATACCTGATGGAATGGTCAACTATTCTGAAAATAACAAGATATACTATAGTAGCTATTGTTTTCCTAGTATCTTTCCTTGAAGTTCTGTACCAGTTCTACTGCTTTGTTTTGATTGACTTTGTTCTGTTATGTTCTGTTGGATTTTACTATATTTAAAATAAAATTTAAAAATATTAAATAAAAAAATTTGAAATCTACAAAGCAATAATATTTTTCCAGTGAAATAAAACACCAAAGGACCTCTTTGTTAATTGAGATTTGTAACTTTTGGATATGAACCATGAGGTGGAGGGCTGCCCTATGGCCTTGACATGCAGCTGGCAGAGGGTAAGAGAGGCAAGAGAGCATCAAAGAGAAGACTGTAAGGGCTGGCACCACCATGGTGGGCATCCTCCTTCCGGGTTCCAATGGTCTAAGTGCACAGAGGCTACGTGGCTGTCACTTCCCACCTACAGCCCTCCCTTGTGGAAGAGGAGCAGGACTCTAGTGGACAGTGTTTCTGCCACATATTGTGCTAGGCCAGCTAAAAGCCTGTAAAACTTAAGACTTTTGTTCACTCATGACTCAGCCCCCCATTACCCCCTGCTGCAATGCTCTTAAAGAGCTGGTATTAACTGACGGTGCTGGCTCCTGTTTCCTTTCAAAGATAACATATGGTAAAATTTTTCTGCCTCCCTGCAAAGTGACCTCACTTACCAAGCTGACACAAATTCCAGTAAAGAAAAGGATAAAGATAAGGCTTTCCCATATATGACTATCACTGAGAGACAAACTGTTCTAACCAGGTTGTGCTTTTTGTTGTAAATTCTGCTCGCTGTAAGAGCTCGCCACTACTCTGAGCCTGCCCTGCATGGAGGAACTCAGACAGTCCCAGCTGGCTGGTTATTATTACTATTAAAGGCTCCCAAACTTCTGATTTGGCCTTGGTCTCGTTGGTTCAGTTTGGTGTTAGACCATTACAATATAAAGAAGCCTCATGTGGATCCCAGCTCTAGCTATCCTCAGCATCACCTGTGGAACTTTTAAACAGTGCGTGTGCCTGGGGCCCACCCCAGAGATTCTGATTCAGCAGGTTGAGCTGGTACCTGCTGGAGTCTGTATCTTCAAAGGGTCTCTGGTGATCCTGAAGCACAGCCAGGCCCTAGAGCCACCAGACTACTCTTTTGATACACTTTTAGCATTGCCTCTCAGTTTTAGAAGTCATTCCCAAGGTTGGTTTGTTTGTTGGTTGTTTTGCAGTGTTGAGGATAGATCCCAGGGCTCACGCATGTCAGGCAAGTGCTATGGCACTGAGCTACACCCCCAGCCTCTTCCCAGGTTTTTTTTTTTTTTTTTTTGCGGCACCGGGGATTGAACTCACAACCTCACACCTGCCAGACTCTTCCCAGGTTTTTAGTGTCAACAATGTTATTTAGTTGATCACAGTTTTGTATCTGCTGGTAAAATAGTTTTCACTACCCTAAACCTAAAATAGGACTGACAGCAAATACTTTTGTACAGGTTTTCAGTACTAGTGATAGCGACTAGTGACTTATAATGTGATTTACTTCATATCAGTATAACAAAATAAAATGATGCAGGTATGTTAAGCTGGTAATTTGTTGATATCTGAAAAGCTCATGCACTATTGTTTTCTGTGCCATAAACATATTTATAAAGCTATTCTTTTTTATTAGAAACTTTATATTTCCTTTTGTGCACTACCAGAAGTATGAATAGAAATAGAATCTGACTATTTCTAAATTCTGCTTGGCCTGGTGGTGCACGCCTGTAATCCCAGCACTTGGGAGGCTGAGGCAGGAGAATCACTGTGAGTTCAAGGCCATCCTGGGCTACATAGTAAGTTGAAGGCCAGCTTGAACTATACAGCAGGGCCCAGTTTCAAAAAAATTTTTTCTACATTCTAATGTAATCATTTAAAAGTTATTAGTGGGCATGAGATATAGTGCAGTAGTGGAGCACTTGCCTATTATACATGAGGCCATGGGTTTGATCCCTAGCACTGCAAAAGAAGAAGAAATTAAAATTTTAAATTTTTTAAATTAAAATTATTATAAGAGAATGTTTACTGTATTGAAAATCTTGTTAAACAAAAATGTTACATATTAAAAGGCTGTCTTCATTAAACAGACGAGAATTAACTCTTTCTTAATATATTCTTCCACTTCATCTTGTATATGTGTTATGGTCTGTTTTTCTTTGTTTTTTTTTAAATTTTTTTATTTTAAAGATAGTAAAATCCAACAGAACATAACGGAACAAAGTCAATCAAAACAAAGCAGCAGAACTGGTACAGAACTTCAAAGAAAGATACTAGGAAAACAATAGCTACTATAGTATATCTTGTTATTTTCAGAATAGTTGACCATTCCAATAGGTATAGTAAAATCAAACCAAAAACAAAACATAATAAAAGCAACAAAAACAATATAAAATAAAGCAAAAATAAATTAATCAGAATAAAGCAAAACAATGAGAACAATATTGGGTCTCGAAGACAGGACAGAAGAGAATCCCCCATATTTGCTACTTTGCCTACTGTCATCTTCCAAAAAGATGCTCAGACTGCTGGTCCCAGGCCTGCAAGATCAACAAAACAATACTAGCATTTAGTTGCTTTATGTACCTTAGTTGCTATCAATTTAGCCAGACCTCCAAACCAGCAGGTTGCTTACAGGGGTGGGGTGTGTGTGTGTGTGTTTGTCCTTGATTCTTAGCCCGCACACTGGTAAGGCATATGGGAGGCGCATGTTTCTCTTCCTGGAGTCCGTGCCCGTCATGCAGTCGCCTGGAAGGTAGACTAGTTGTCTTCTGGTTGGAGCCACTCTGACCCAGTGGGGCTGGTTCTCTAGAGGCCCACTTCTTTCTCTTCCTGGAGTCTGCGCTGGTTGCACAGTCCCCTGGAAGGCAGACTAGCTGTCTTCTAGTTGGAGCCACTCTTTCTTTATGTTTTTATTTTTAACATATTTGTTTAAAACAAACTTGATACACAAGGCTGGTCTGAGCTACATAGTGTGACCCTGCCTCAAAAAAACTAGGGCTGGGACTTTGGCTCAGTGGCTTAAGTGCCATACTGGCAGGTGCGAGGTTGTGAGCTCGATCCCCGGTGCCACAAAAAAAAAAAAAAAAAAAAAAAAACAACTTGAGAGCTGGCTGTGGTGGCACATGCCTTTAATCCCAGCACTCAGGGAGGCTGAGGCAGGAGGATCATTGTGAGTTCCAGACCTGCCTGGGCTACAAAGTAAATTCAAGGCCAGCATGAACTGCATAATGAGACCCTGTCTCAAAAAATAGGGCTGGGGATTTAGCTCAGTGGCCTAAGTGCCTGCCTGGCAGGTGTGAGGTTATGTATTATGTTTGTTGTTATTATCTTCTGCAGTATGTTACACAAATCAAGCTCTCAAATGTTTATTACAATGGCTGGAAATTATTCCATCCTTAACTTATTCAGTGGCCATTTTGTGCCAGGCACTATAGCAATGAACAAAGCATACAAAAATCCCTGCTTTGTAGATGATATCTTCTAGAAGGGGAAAGACCACTGGGAAACAAAAGAAATACATCCAATTGCAGCTGTGCTGTAGCTCGGTGATGCAGCCCTTGCCTAGCATGTGGCGGGCCCTGGTTCAATCCCCAGCACTGCAAACAAAATGAAAGAGAAAGTCTGTGATCTGATAATAAGTGAGATGGAGAAAAAGAAAGCAGGAGGGGCAGAGCATCCCTGGAGGGAGAAAGCACTTCAGTGTATGTGAGGAGGTCAGGAAAGACCTCAAGGAAAGGGAAATTGAGTTAGGCTAAAGAATTTGCATCCAAAGCTACAAGAATGAGGGTAGAGCTTCGGAGGGAAGAGGAATAGCAAACATAGACACTCTGAGCATGCTGAGGTGTGCAAGAATGGTAGAGACCAGCCAGGCGTGGTGGCGCACACCTTTAATCCCAGCACTCGGGAGGCTGAGGTAGGAGGAGTGTTGTGAGTTCCAGGCCGGCTTGGGCTACATAGTGCGACCCTGCCTCAAAAAAACCAGGGCTGGGAGTTTGGCTCAGTGACTTATGTGCCTGTCAGGAAGGTGCAAGGTTGTGAGCTCAATCCCCGGCGCTGCAAAAAAAAAAAAAAAAAAAAAAAGAATGGTAGAGACCGGGGTGTGTGTGTGTGCGCGCATGTGTGATGGTGTGGGGTGGGTGGGCAGAGTGTGCAAGTCAGGGGATGAAAAGAGGCCAGACAAGTGTCTAGGTCACAGAAGAGTCTGAGTGAGATGAAGAGAAGGGTTGATTTTGGTTATGCTCTAAAAGGATCAGTCCAGTTTCTGTTTCATCTTAGTCCTTTTGAGCTGCTATAACCGAATACCATAAACTAGGTAGGTTATAAACACCATTCTAGAGGTTATGAAATCTAAAATGAAGGTGCCTATGGATTTGGTGTCTGGAGAGGGTCTGCTTCCTGGTTCACAGATGCCACCTTCTCTCTGTGTCCTCCTGTAAAAGAACTCTCTGTGATCTCTTAAAAGGCCACTGAGGCCAGGCATGGCATTGTGGGGCACTTAGGAGGTGGCAAGGAGGATTGCTGAGTTTGAGGCCAGCCTGTAACTACATAGTGAGTTTAAGGTCATCTTGAACTACATAGAGAGATCCTGTCTCAAAAAAACAAAAAACAAAACAAAACAGATAAAAGGGCACTGATTCCACCCATGGGGCTCTACCTCCTATACCTTCATGCTGAGGATTACACCAAAAGCTATACCTCCTACATCTTCATGCTGAGGATTACATTATAACATTATGAATTTGGAGGTAACACAAACACTGAGTCTCTATCAATCTGTCTTTGGGTATGGGGGACAAGAGTAGAAACGAAACAGCACAATGGTTAGATTAGTGTAAGAATCCAATAACTGGTAATGGTGGTTTGCACCAGAATGGCAGCAGTGGAATTGCTAGGCAGTGTTCAGATCCTGGACATGCGGAGTAAGAGAAAGGGAGGCAACTGTATCCAAGGTACAATATGTGGAGTAACTAGAAGGATGGAGTTACCATAACTGAGATGGGGGTGACTTGAGTATACAAGTTTAAAAGGAAGCCAGCAGCTCTGTAGTGGATATATTAATTTTGAGATGCCTATTAGTTATCCCAGTGGAAACAAAAATAGGCATGAGATATAAACTCTGCAATTTGGAGATGCAAATTAGGGAGTTTTCAACTCACCAGTGATATTTAAAACACTGGGACTGCCTGAGCTCACAGACCAGTGTAGACAGAGAGATAGCCGAGCACCGAATCCTGTGGCATTCCAATGGCAAGGCAACAGGGGAAAACCAGTGTCAGGCCCTACAAGAAGAAAGCACTCAGGAAGTAGAGATCAACCATTCAAATGCTGCTGGGAAGCCAAACAGGAAGATGAGATGAGGACTGAGAAGGGACCTTGAATTTAGCAATATGAGCTTAATGAACTTGACTTGATTAAGAAGTGAGATTAGTATGGGTTCAAAAGAGAGCTGCAGAGGAACTGAGACATTAGTAGGAGTGACTCTTTCAAGGACATCTGCTCTGAAAGCAAGTGAATAATGTGGAGGTAGCCAGAGTAGTGGAATTGAAGGTTAAAATGCACTTCCTGCCCCCAACACCCACATACTAGGCTGTGTTACACACTTGTAGTCAGTCCCAAGCTACTCCAGAGGCTGAAGCAGGAGGATCATTTTGAGCCCAGGAATTTGAGGCAGCCTGGGTAACATAGGAAGACAGTTTCCCTAAAAGAAAAAATCCCGCCCAAGAATGGAAAAATAGCATGTTTGGACTTTGGGTAGGGCATTAGGTGAGCCGGAGGAGCTGGGTCTAGCCAGGAGCTGGGGCAGTTACTCCTTTGTGGGGGACTAAGAAGGACAAGGATGGCAGAGTTGGGTGACATGAGTGTAGATGGGTGAGGGAATGAATTATCCAGTAGGACTGTAGATGAGTTCTTTCCATTTTCCAAATGTTCCAGTTTGTATTACTACATAGTTTTACAAGATATTAAAAGAAACATTTCAGTCCTGCATAGGGCCTGTGTGAGTGACTGCAGGGAACAATCTCAGAGCTAGCTCCCTGCACTTGCCATAGGGTCAGAAGCGACCTCTAGCGGTTCATTTAGACCACCTAAGTTTGTACTTGTTTCCTTGCTATTGCAAGTGCAAACTAGCACTGTCTACATTTTATATTATTTTTAAAGGAATACGATTCACAGTTTAATTTAGAAAAATAATATCAGGCATTATGAGTAAAATAAACCCAAGCCATCTGCAGTCCAAGCTGGAGTTGCTATTAATTATCATTACTAAGACTTCCCCTTCCTAGTAAGTACATCATTCTCGGCAGCATCACCAGTATAGCTGTTTATTCTGTTTCTTGAAGAGTGATTTAATAAAACCCTCTAAGGAGGGACAACCAGCAGCCCATTGCTGAGCCAAGGCTGAACAATCTACTTGATGCTTATGTAGGGTACAGACTCCTCCTGACTTTTGCTTTTGACTGCACTAGATTTTTGGTCATCAGTGGGTTTTCTCTGCCTGGCTGTTCCCTCCTCTGGGTTAGTTAGCTTGTGTCCTCATCAGAGTCTCTCCAGATCTTCCAGATTACCTTAGGTCTCCTTTGGTATGCAATCTTGCAATACGCTGTGCTTCTTTCTGCCTCGGACCATTTTTCTCAACTGTAAGGCAATAGCAGATAACTAAAATGATTACCTAAAGTCTGTTTCTTCTGGCAAATGAGACTCACAGAGGTAGAGACTGAATTTCACAGTTTCCTTAGCACTTAGCCCAGTGCCCAGCACATAACTGACACTCAATAAATGCTTATTTATTTATTTTTGGTATCAGAATCAAATTCAGCACCAGGCAGGTGCTGTGCTGCCGAGCTATATCCCTGGTCAACGAATGTTTGTTGAGTGAACGCTATCTTCCATGAGACGCTTGCCACGCTCCATTGAACATCTTTTGGGTCCTACTGCAGAGGACAGTGCATTTCAGAAATGAATTTATATTCATACAATATAATTTGCAATTGCTTCAAGTGCACCTGTGATATCTAACAACAATTTGTTATAAACAGTTATCATTGCAGTAGGCCAATCCTTAGGATTGAAATGTTAAGTTTCTAGTTTATTTTTTTTAAACAGTGACAAATTTTATTTGAGAAAGTAAAAGTGAAGAGTGGGAGAAAAACTGGCTCTGCAGAGTGAGCTTGGGCTAAGTAAATAGAAAAAGAGGGTAAGAGCAAAGCTAAAAGTACACACGGCCTCCGGGACACATGGCATGGGCTACAATGGCAAAGTTTCTAGCTCTTAAGCACAAGAACTCTTTAAGAAGCCTTTGATATGACCCTGATATTATCAAACATCTTTCATGCTATACAGCTACATCCATGACCCTAAAACCTTCGGTCCTACTTACTATCAGATTTGGTAACATTCTGATTTCCTGAAGTCTCAACTGGGCAACACTACCATCAACATGGGCATGTGAGAGTGTTCACCCACACAAATATTTTATGACACCCAGAGTCATCTTTGGATTCTGAGTACTTCCATTTACCACCAGAGACTGAAAACAGAGGGATGGCCAGTTGTAAAATATCACATGGCCTAGGCATATGCCTTGGAATTGAGTGGGAAGACAGTAAAATGCTCTTAGCAGGAATTACAGCTTGTGTCTAAGTCTATCTAGAACATCTGTGTGTGTGTGTGTGTGTGTGTACGTGTTTGTGTGCACGTGTATGTGTGCTGTAGTGCTGGAGATTGAACCCAGGGACTCATGCACACACACTAAGTATGTACTCTACCATAGACTACACTCCCAGTCCCTGGAACATCTTTTCTTTTCTTCTCCCACAACCTACTACCCTAAATAATTTAATTTCTTGATATTTTAATTTCAGTGTAGTCCTTTTGTTGTAGGTCCTAAAAACGATCCTTTTCTATTGCTTTCCAAAGGTAACAGGGTTTTCCTAAAATCATGATTTCAACATTACATCTGTGGGGGACTATATGATGATTAAGCCCACTCAATAAAAATAAAAATTTCTTTTGTTCAGTACAGAAGCAGGTTAATCACCAGAATTAATACAAGAATATAGTACATGGATGTATTTCTGGCATGTTCTACTCAAATTTCCTGTTTCTTGTTTTTTTTTTTTTTTTTTTTGTGGCACCAGGGATTGAACTCACAACTTCACGCCTGCCAGGCAGGTGCTTAGGTGACTGAGCCAAACTCCCAGCCCTCCTTGTTCCTTCTTGAAACTCCTATTTTGTTCTCTTGGATGATCCTTCTCCTTCAGGTCTCAGTTTAAATGTACTCAAAAGAGCTTTTGACCCCCTCAATCTAATTGGACCTCTACCCTCTATGTCTCTTATAAACCCTATTACTTTCTATCATACCATTACTGTATTGTAAGTCTTCATATATTTGTGTTCATTTCATTTCTCTTTTTTAGACAGGGTCTCACTAAGCAGTTCAGGCTAGCCTTGAACTCACTATGCAGTCCAGGATGGCCTTGATCCTCCTGCCCCAGCCTCCTCAGTCCTGGGATTACAGGCTTGTGCCATTGCACCTGGCTTGTTCATTTAATTCTGCCTATTCCTCTAAAGTGTAAAGTTCCCAAGGACTCAGGCCTTGCTTGCTTTGTCTATTTTTGCATTCTCAGGGCTAGCACAATAGTGACATATAAGAGGTGCTCCGTAAGTATTTGTTGACTGACCAAATGGCTATTTGTTTTTTTTTTTTCCACTTAATGCTTGTTTCTTCTACCACATTTTAGTTTCTGCTCCTGCACCGTAACTCCCAAAGGGGTAGGGGGGAGTGAGTGAGAGAAAATTGCAATACCCTTCCTCTCCATCACTGACTAAAGACAGCAATTCTGCTCCTTTGTTGACAAGCTGCTGGTTTCCCTGGGAGGATGTCAAGGATTCAAAGGTTTACAGTAATTCTGTTAGTAAGAGCATGACTGAGGTATCAAGAGAGCTGTAATAAATGTTTCTAAAGTTACATGCATTGGGTTCTTGAGCATCTGAAACTACAAACTACTGCATTACAGTTAAGTGAGAATTAGCAGAATACTGGTGTGTTCTTAATTTGCATAACAAACCAAGACATTCTACGCCGATGTCTCTCAGAAATGAAATTCAGGTGCACGCATCCTTCCTTGCGTTCCAGGAAGCTGAGCTTTTGCAGCAGCTAGACTGCCCAACGGGGGGCGGCAACAAACCAGTAACTCACTCTAAGAAGTGAAGGTGGGAGGAGAGATTCGCGTTTACATTCTTTTTGACTCTACCCAGTTTCCGTAGCGCCTTAGCCCGCTCGAGTTTCAATGCGCGTTGTTGCCAGACGAAGCTGAGTCCCATATACCGCCCGCTGCTCTTCTGATCATGGCTTCTCCGAGTTCCTTCACCTACTATTGCCCTCCATCCTCCTCCTCTGTCTGGCCAGAATCGCTGTACAGTCTGAGACCAGAGCACGCGCGGGAGCGGTTGCTGGACGACTCAGTGGATACAGTCACGTCCAGAGAACAGGTGAGGTGGCAGGACTGGGCGAGGCGCCTGCGCGGGGGCTTCTGGGAGCGGGAGTCTCGACCGCGGGGCCGCGCGGTGCGGAGCTCACCGGAGAACTACGACTCCCACAGTGCACTGCGGCGCCTCCGGCGCGCTCGGTGCGCCCAGGCTGGAGCTTCTGAGTGGAGTGTTTGTGGGGCGGGATTGGGACGGGTCGTGGTCAGGTTGGGCTCGGTGGACAGGCCAGTACCCGGGTCCACTGGGCCTCAGGCAGCGGAGGGGATCGTGTCCTGTAACTGGAGCCCACAGAAGCCCGGGCGTATCAGATAGCCCGCTTCATTCTACCGGGACGTCGCGAGGTTCCGGGTCGGATGGTGTGCTTTCCCCACCTTGCTCTGTGTCGGGAACAGAGAGGCCTCAACAGCCAGACTGCTCTTATGCCACTTCATAATCTATTTAACTTCTGACCTACAGTGCTAAATTGGGGCCTGCTCGTGATGAGCATGTTGATAATCATTTGGAACCAGCCCTGGGAAGGACACAATATTAAAGACTGGAAATACAGAAAACAGCCCCTGACCAGGAGTCTGGCTGAGAAGGAAGACAGGCAGGAAAACAATGTGGTTTGGAAAGTGCTAACATTTAAAGTATGAATTTTGGACTACTTGTCATTCAATAAGGCCTAGAGGCGGAGTCCAACCTATCATTGTGAAATGTTCTAGGGAATGAGTAGTGAACTATAGTTTCATTTTTCTTCTCATTCTACAATTGGAATTGTTCCCAAGTTGTTGTAGAGCTGTTTATCCATCTGTTACTAGGCGAAGTGGTCAGGATGATTCTTTTCAGCACTAATAAATAAGCATCCAGCTGCTTACTAAAATAAGATCTCTTAGTAAGATCAGTCTCGAGGCTTAAGTCTCTTGGAGGGACCTACTTTGTCTTTCATACCTGAAGCTGTAGGCCTCTATTTAGGCACAATCAGTAGCAGCAATTATACAGTTAGAGCTGTAAATATAAATTTTAACCAAAACGAGGACTTGAATATATGGTCATAGGAGCACAGGGAGTATTTTAACTGGAGATTTATATTTCATGGACACTCTTACCTTTTAAACGTAGGTCCCCCAGGTTAGTTAACTCACCAGTGTGTCCTACAGAAATCTTTGGCTAAAGATTGCCAAAAAAAGAAAGAAAGAAAGGAAAAAAAAAGTCTGCTGTCAGTGAAAATATCACAGGATTTTTACAGTGTTCCCAAATGATAGATTGTTGAATTCATCCAGGTCAGGCCTTTTTCTTTTGCTCTGGCCTTTGACTATGGGGTCAGCCCCAGGTCATGGGGTTACCTTTCTTGTAGCTTCTTGAATTGATCTAGCAGATAGGGGTCTAGCTGGGGAGAAAAGGGAGTCAGAGGGAATCTGTTAATGTAGAGACCAGGAGTTGAAACCAGGCCTTCACTCTAAGCTACGTCCCCAGCCTTTTTTGAAGTTTTGTTTTGAGACAGGGTCACTGAATCACTTAAATTGTCCAGGCTGGGCTTAGACCTTCCAGTCTCTTGCCTCAGATTTCCATGCTTAAGAGAGGCAAATAAAAGAAACCTGTTTTCAGGAGCTTTTCTAATTTGCTTTTTCCCACTTATGTATACTGCTTTTTTTTTTAAAGAAGGTTGCCGAAGTTCCTGTTTGCTTAGTTGAAAAATATACTTATGTTCTGAGTAGGAATAATGAGCAATTCAAAATGGACAGTATGTTGTGATCTGAAGAGAGGTTGGTCAAGGCGAATACTAGGAGGAATACTAGGCTCTGATTGCTATTTTAGAGAATCTTTCAGAAATGAGGGCAGTTGGTATGATAAAAAAGTACAGTGTCTTATATTTTTTTACCTTGTTGTTATTGCAACTCACTGTTTAGAAGTCCAGGATGAACTGTTGCAGTTAGTGAGAAGATAATGTGATTGCCTCATTGTTTTGTTAGTAGTTTGTTTTTTGTTTTTTTTTTTGGTTCCAGGAATTGAACTCAGGACCTTGTGCTTGCCAGGCACGTGCTGTGTCACTGAGCTAAATCCCTGGCTCCTGTCTCATTGTTTTAATAAGTATTGTAATGACCATTTATTTTGTCCCAGCATTGTGCATTGTCTTTCAGTCAGCTGGGCATTATGGTGCACACCTGTAATCCCAGAACTCAGGAGACTGATGCAGGAGGATGGCCATGAGTTTAAGGCTAGGGACGGCTAGTGAACTGAAGGCCAGCCTGAATTGCATAGCTATACCCTGTCAAAAAAAAAAAAAAAAAAGAAAAGAAAAGAAAAACATTGTATCTGTTAGTCCCTACATATTACATATGAGAAGACTGAGACTTAGAGAAGTACTGGTTGGTAGGGTAGTAATGATACATTGATCAAAAATAATAACTTATGAGGAAGAGTTGTTTACAGAGAATACTGTTATCCTGGCAAGGGCGGGGGACAGTGGGAATTATAGTCCTTCAAGCTGAGCTACATTCCCAGTCCTTTTTTAAATTTTTATTTTGAGAGGGTCTTTCTTTATTGCCTAGCCTGAACATGAATTTGCAGTCCTCCTGCCTCAGCCTCTTAGAGCACTGGGGTCACAAGTGTTTGCCACCAAATCCAGCTATCTTTCTGGTCTTGACCCAAACTTCCATTTACTCATGGTGATTTACTAACTACTCAGTTTTGTGCCATTGCAATAAAAACAAATGTTCAATTTCTACCTGATTATCAGGAGACTTTGTGAGACAATTTTTTGATAAGAGGAGTGAAATCTTAAAACAGTTTGCTATGGGTCCTTCTATTCCATTGATTCATTCCACACATACTTGAGTGCCTTTTATGTGCTGGGCACTGTCCTACATACTCATCATCAGCCCGTGAACAAAGAAGATCAATTTGATGTTTTTAGGAAACTTGTTCCAGGTTAGGGAGGCAGTCAATTAAAAAAGAAAAAAAATATCAGGGATGGGATGTAGCTAGCCCAAGGTTCAATCCATAGCACCACAATAACAGAGGGAAGGGAAGAGAGACAGACAGACAGACAGACATGCTGTGGAGAACGATACAGCAGGATGAAGGGATAGGGTGCTCCAGGAATGGTAGTGAGGGAAAACTGATGATTTTACATTTGATCTGAGATCAGAGGTACGTAATGAAGCAGGTCACACCTAGATGTGATGGAAGACTGTTTTGGGCAGAGAAAGCACCAGATACAAAGGAGCTGTGGCAGGAGTGTGCTTCGTGAGTGAAGAGATTACCAAGCAGGAGAACAGGAGATGAGATGGGCTCATATAGGACCTTCCAGGCTACATAGTACATTATTAAAAAGGCCCTGGCTGAGAGAGAAAGCCATTTGGCTGGAGAGCTCCGTTTACCTCCAGGATTTACATCACCGTTTTCCTCCCTGCGGTGTAGATGTTCCCCAGGAGGTGGACCTGCACTGATGGGTTCCTCTGCTAGTGCTGCTGGGTTGGACTTGGCCATGCAAGGATTGCTAGGAGATGAGGAGGAGGGAGAGGAATAAGATTGGTGTGTTTGTTCCCCCATGCAGGCTAGTATGGCTGGAGTTTCTGTGGGCTAACAGTCACAGCTCCTCTGAGATACCTGCTCCATGGAGCTCCTGTCTCCCTCTGCACTCCTTCCCTTCACACCTTGTGGTTTAGGAGGGGATCCTAAGCTCCCAGCTCCGGTTCTGCACTCTCCCCTGTGGGTTTCCCACACCAGCCCACACCATTGTAAGTAGTTTATGTAGAAACTTCCTCAGTTCACCCACTGTATGCCATCTGTTTCCTGTTGGAGCTCAGCCTCACCATGATCAGAGGATTCTGAATAGGGGAGTGCCACAGCCCGACTAGCAATGCCCCAGGTGCGATCATGTTACTCAGAGTGCGGTGGGGGGGGGGGCAGGAGTTAGAAGCCAGCACCTGCCTTCCACACTGTGCCGTGTGCAGTAGGCTGTTTGCACACGGCTCGCTCTGTGATTCAGGCCAGTAGGTTAATACTGAAGGTCTCATAGGCAGCAGCCTTGCCAAAAACTGGTTTGCAATAGGTACTACTCCTGTTTTTCTCTTAGTTTGTCCTTGAACGGAGTTCATTGCATCCTTCGCTTGAAATGGCACAATGTCCCTAGATGACATTCCGTCAAGTGACGGGGATCAGAGCGGGGAAGAATTAAGATGTGTTATGATAGTTTGCCAGCTCCCCGTAATGAATGTAGTCAGTGTGTACTGCAACCATGTACTAATGAGAGTTTTCTAAAATTAAAAAAAAATTTAGTCAAGTGACAATCAACTCTGAAGGGGATGTAGAACAATTATTACTCTTGATCCCTGTTCTCCAAATTCTTTCCAAGAGAGAAAGAATATACCTAAAGCAATCCTAGTGCACTGCCTTATGAGTGCATTGCGCAGAAGTGCAGGAGCCAGCACACGGGCTCCAGAGGCAGGATGACCTGGAGAGTATTGCATGGAGTTGGGAGTGAATGGTGGCAGGAGGGGCAGCTGTTTCAGCAGGTGGGCCCACTTACTGGAAAAGGCTCGGGCTTCCCTGGGGACAGTGCAGACAATGTCCCCTCACCTGAAAGGAGGGTGCAGTGTGGGTGTAGTCGGTGTGGCCCCCTCTGGATGTGGCTCAAGTGCTCTACAAGTGCTGTGACCCCTGATTCAGAGGAGGGACTGCCGGCTTCTGCTGGCTGATGTGCTTCACGGTGCAGTCTCTGAAAGATTGGTAAATGGAGGTGGAACAAGTCGTCCTGTAGGATCAAGCTTTCTAGTTTTTTGTGCCAATGCTAGCAGAAGGAAACAGCACAACACCTGATTTACATAAGTGCTCACTAGACCACTTATGTAAATCAATTTAATTCTATTGAAATTCAGCTTATGCCATATTGTCCAACTGTAATGCAGTCTCTTTCTTTCTTTCTTTCTTTCTTTCTTTTTGGTACCGGGGATCGAACTCACAACCTTGCATCTGCCAGGCAGGCGCTTATGCCACTGAGCTAAATCCCCAGCCCTTGTAATGCAGTCTCAAATATCAAATTTTCCCAATGAAAAAATCCAAAAAAACTGGGTGTGATGCACGCCTCTAATCCTGTCACTCGGGAGGCTGAGGCAAGAGGATCACTGTGAGTTTGAAGCCAGTCTAGGCTATATATTGGATTCAAGACCAGCCTGCACTACATAGTGAGACCCTCAGAAAGCAAAAAAAGTCCAAAAAGAGCTGGATGTAGTGGCATACGCCTGTAATCCCAGCACTCGGAGACTGAGGCAGGAGGGTCATTATAAATTTGAGACCAGTTTGGGCTACAAAGTGAGCTGAAGGCCAACCTGAACTGCATAGCAAGACCCTGTCTCAAAAAAACAAAAACCAACAAACCCCAAAACCACACACACACACACACACAGAGACACACACAAGACCAAAGAAATGTTTTGTTGGTATTGGGAATTGAACTCAGGACCTTGCGCTTGTCAGTCTGGTGCTTATGCCACTGAGCTATATCCCCAGCCCTCACAAAAATGTTTTTAAATTAAGTTGAAAACATCTGTACTTTAAGGTATGTAGGTAAATCAACCAAATAAAACCAAATACCCACTAGCAAAATGTACTTTTAAATTCAGGGATAGAGACTGGGGATGCAGCTCAGTGGTAGAGCATTTGCTTAGCCTGCGTAAGGACTGGCTTCAATTCTCAGCACTCTAAATAAATATACCTATACTGATTTAAAAGTTGCATCCTTACTGGGGATGTAGCTCAGTGGTAGAGTAGTTGGCTAGCATGTCTGAGGACCTGGGTTTGATCCCCAGCACACACAAAAATAAAGAATCACACCAGGCATGGTGGCGCACATGCATGATTACTTGGAAGA
The DNA here is from genome assembly GCA_004363535.1 of Dasyprocta punctata. NCBI lineage: Eukaryota > Metazoa > Chordata > Mammalia > Rodentia > Dasyproctidae > Dasyprocta > Dasyprocta punctata. The sequence continues at coordinate 42,799 of RJWM01001619.1, read as the reverse complement.
CAGAAGCAAGAGGACAGCAGTTCAACACCAGGCTGCACAACGTAGCTAGCCCTCGTCTCAGGATTCTAAAAACAAGGCTGAGGATGTAGGCCGGTGGTAAAAGCACTTGCCTAGCACGTGTAAGGTATAAAAATAAAGGAAAGAAAATCACAGCATACATTATAAAATAACATTAATTTGGAAATACTGCTTTTCCTCTTACTCATAAAATATTCCACTTTAAACTCTTCACATGCATTTTTTTTTCCCTTTTTTTGATGGTACTAGGACTTGAACCCAACCAAGGCCTTTACACTGAGCTACATACCCAGCTCTTTTTTTATTTTTTATTTTGAGACAGGTTCTTGCTAAGTTGTCCATCCTGGGCTCAAGTTTGGTGATCCTCCTGCCTCACCCTTCTTGCTGGGACTACAGATGTATACCTCCATACCCAGCTGTCAGTGACTATTTTATTCCGACTTACAGGATTGTACTTTCTTTTTTTTTTTTTTTGTGGCACCGGGGATTGAACTCACAACCTCACGCCTGCCAGGGCAGGCGCTTAAGGCACTGAGCCAAACTCCCAGCCCTGGTTAGTAAAACTGTTCACAGTGTGTCCAGCTGGTCATATCTGTGTCTAGTTTGTGATAACTGAGACTCAATGACTTTATTACTTTTAAAAACTATCTTTAAAAGGCTGGTTCATAATAGTAATTTACACATAGATACATGAATTTATATCCCCAGGAATAATTACTAACTCTGTGTTTAATTTGTCTTTTTTCCCTAATACCATAAGCCAAAGCAGCAAGCACTAGACCTTGAGGGAGGTTGTTTTAGGCTACTGTGTCAACCCCAACCAAGTTTTGTATTCTAAATTGAAGGAATTGAAATAACTTACCTCAGCAGTAGATACTTTGTATTTGATTATAAAGTGACTTTTTTTTTCCTCTCTGAGGGATAGTTACCTGTTTAAAGGAAGAATCTTGAGGCAAGGAATATAGCTCAGGGGCCCTCAATTAGACTCCCCAGCACTGCAAACAAAACAAAACAGAAAAGGAAGAAACTTGTTTCACATGTGTCATATTAATGGCTCTGACCACAGTTTAAGCAGAAGGAATCAGTAAGCTTCAGGTAGCAAACCTGCTCTCTGGAAGGGGCCTCCTCTTGGGGAGAGGTGGAGCTATAGGAGAAAAGGAAGTGACTGGCCCTGCCGTAAAGTTGGGCTTTAGATGTGAAGCAATGAAAACACCACCTGCATTTGCTGGTTTTAATCACACACTAGTGAATGGAAAGTTTCTTTGCATCTCACTCAAATTTCTAGAAAAAAAATTCATGAGCCATCTTTTTAACAGAGCTGCTGGCCATGTAAGCAGCTGGTTACATCTCTGCTGAAATGTTGCCAGGGCACCTAAGTCTTGGCGACAGCATGCAGTCACTTCATCTCTGGCTCCTAGAGTCTAACACAATCTGTCGGCTGTTGAAAAACACAAATTAATACACAGAGTATCATATGTGTGTATATGTACAAATATAGAAATACGTATTGATAGCTGGGTGTGGAGGTTCATGCCTGTAATCTCAGCCTTCTGGCAGGCCGAGGCAGGAGGTCTGCAAGTTCAAGCCCAGTGTGGACAATGTAGCAACTTAGTGAATTTCTCTCTCCCTCCCCCGCCCTCTCTCTGTCTCTCTCTGTCCCCCTCTCTCCCAAGACAGGTTCTCACTGTGTAGTTCACACTGGCCTTGAACTCACTGTGAAGCCCAAGTTGGCCTCAAACTCATGACAGTCCTCCTGTCTCAGCCTCCTGAGTGCTGGGATTATAGGCATGTGCCACTATACCCAGCAAAACACTGTCTTAAAAGGAAGAAGTTAAAAGGGCTGGGGATACAGCTTAGTGCAAAGGCTCTGGGTTCACTGCCCTGAAAAAAATGTTTATTCATATTATGTATTTTAGTAGTATATATGTATAGTGTATGTGTATGCTACATATATGTATGTGTGTGTGTATGGGGGGGAGAAAGAGAGAGTGTGTGTGTATGTTAGTTCAGCAAATCTAATTATATTCCATATGTAGAAATACTTAGCCTATGTCCTGTTAAGCAAGTGTAACTTCTGGAACTAGTAGAGCTCACTTGAACTCTCGTGTTACCTTTTTGCCATATCCCCGGCCATCATGATTTCATAACCAGAAGAGGTGAGAGGCGCACTGTCAGGATTAGCACGGGTACATGAGTCACTCAGTGAGGTTTGGGAGGGTGGGCCGGGAACATCACAGGTATAACATTGTTTTGGTAGGAAATAAATGAGGCCCAAAGCCTTGCCTGACCAGTTCTTTTTGAGAACCCAGCTTTGTACATTGAGTCCTGCCTGTCTGTATGGTGTGGATGATGAGATATCACATAAGTAAGCACTTTGAAATCCTTTTGTTTTGTTTTTCTTAGGAAATTTATAAGGAACAACAAATGTAAATAATATGAATGACAGCCATTTTTCTGTCACTGAGAAGTAAGTGTTGCTAACACCTGATGTTTTGCTTCTGGTTGTTTGTGTAGAAACCCTTGGAAGGGTAGCCAGGAGCCTCTAGTCACCCCCAAATTCCCCACAAGCCTCCCCACAAGCAGCTGCCAGCCTGTCACTTTCTCTCCTCCCCTCTCAGTCTTCTTGTGCTGTGTAAACATCTGTATGTGTGTATGCTCTTAAAAGTTTGTATAAGAACCAGGGATTTAGCTCAGCGACTCAAGTGCTTGTCTGGTAAGCACAAGGTCGTGTGTTAGATCCCAAGTACAAAAAAAAAAAAAAAAAAAAAAGTTTTTATAAATTATCACATGTGTACCTTGCCTTTTTCCATTTTTTTTTTTTTTTTTTTTTGCGGCACTGGGGATTGAACTCACAACCTCGCGCCTGCCAGGGCAGGCGCTTAAGGCACTGAGCCAAACTCCCAGCCCTGGTTTTTTGAGGCAGGGTCGCACTATGTAGCTCAGGCCGGCCTTGCACTTGCGTTGTAGCCCAAGCCGGCCTCGAACTCACAACGCTCCGCCTACCTCAGCCTCCCAAGTGCTGGGATTAAAGGCGTGCGCCACCACGCCCGGCTTCGCCTTTTCCATTTAACATTGAAAAATAAACCAAAAACTCCTTCCAGATTGACGCACATGTAACTACTGCTAAAGATAATTTTCAAAGAAATAGTTAAAATCATGACTCAGACATACAGAAATGAACTCATGTTTTCAGATGTTTTTTTGTTCGTGTTAAAGGAACCAGGCAGATGTCATGACCGACTCAGACAAAAAGTCAGCACCAAATACACAGAATGAAGACACTAAATTTCAAATGGGGGCAAAGCTGATTTTTCCACTGGGAGAAGGAAGCAATCAAATGAAAGCTGGGGACAGAGCGGCTGAACCGGCTGTTGCCCTGCGGCCTCAGCAGGCGCAGCACTGCTGCTGTGGCGGGCTCTGCGCACAGCGGGCTGCTCAGCATCGTTCAGGGTGTATCCCAGGTACCCGGAGCACAGAGGAAGACTGAGAACATGCTATTGAGGATATATGTCTTCATATGAAAGAATAAGGACATATTTCGATTTTTTCTGATGATGTATTACAAAATTTCAAACATAGCAAAGTTGAGCACCAGTATGCTCACTCTCTAGATTCTTGTCAACACTCTCCCGTACTTTTTAAACATCACATATTCATTTATTCATCCCTCCATCCATGTTTTCGTTTTCCTTGGGTGCTGGATTTTGAACCCAGGGCAGTGAGCATTTTAAACACAGACTCTACCACTAAGGTAAACCTCAGGTCTCTGTTCATCTTTTTTCTTTTTCTTTTCTTCCCTCCTCCTTCTCTTCTTTTTTTCTTTTTGTGATCCTGGGGGTTAAGCCAAAGCCTTTGCACTGAGTTACGTTCCCAGCCCTTTTTTATTTTTTGAGACAAGATCTCACTATGTTGAGGCAGGGTCTCACTCCTGCCCGGGCAACTTGGTGATCCTCCTGTCTCAGCCGCCCAAGTTCTGCAATTATAGGTATGTGCTACCAGCTGGATCTTTTCTTAATGAATTTCAATATCAGTTATAATGCTTGCTTTGGCAGCACATATACTACAATTATTACACCCTTTGTTGAATACTTCAGTACATGTCATTGTGTTTTCAGCCACTTGGATTCATACTCAGGTTCATCTGCTCACTGCTCACCAAATGAAAGGAGGCCATTGTGCTGGTAAAAATGAAAGAGGACTTATTCAAAGCTAGCTTGGAGGAGATGGAGGGGTCCTTTGGTCTCCAGTCACCACCTCCCCATGTATAGGTGTATACAGGGGTCTTTTATAGTAAGGAACAGAGGGGAGGGGAGCACAGAGAGAGAATTCAAATCTCCACACTTGCTTTTCCACTTCCACCATCTTCAGCTCATTCTCCCCTTTCTTCCAGAAAGGGAAATGGTCCCTTGGTCTCCTGGGACCAGGCCAGCATCTGCATATTCTGTCATTACTTTTGGACTGAGGAGAAGGCGGGTGTTGGTTACATGCTCAGCAGGAGGAAGTGTGAGAAGTCACTTGCTCTAAAAGAAAAAGTCTAACTTTGAAAGTTCCATTTTGTAGTCCAGTTACAGTAAAAGTTCGGAGTGTGTGTTCTTTTTCTTTCAAGATAAAGTTCACAGACAAGGAAATGTGGAATCAAAAATGTGCACTCACTGTTCGCTGAGTTTTGGAGAGTGTGTATTACCTGTGTAGCCTAAAACTTCACCAAGATAAAAGACATCACCATTGTCACCAACCAGTCAAGAATTGTTTTGCTCAGTTTGGATGGAAATTGTGAAGTCAGCAGGTCACGAAACAGGGTTCTGAGAGTCTCCTCAAAAGGGGTGGGGACTGCAGCAGCCCCTCTTCAGTGGTGTAGCTTCATAGACTCTCATAGAAAAGGGCTCTCTCCACTTGGTGAGAGGCATAGGCAGAGTTAGAGAGGACCTGTCAGTTCCCAGGAGAACAGGATCTGCTTTTGTGCTGCCCCTGGGGTGGTCTAGGCTCTGGTAATTTTCCAGTGGTTGTGAGTGTGGCGTTTTGTTTTGTTTTGTTTTGTTTTGTTTTGTTTTGTTTTGTTTTGTTTTGTTTTTGGAGACTTCTCCCTCCTGTCTTAAGGGATTTCCTCCCTGTAGGAGGCGGTGAGCAGCCATTCTCACCTTGGAGACATCCTGGCGTCCCCCCTGCTGGTGCGGGGCACCTGGTCTTTGTAATGAGAGTAGGGGTTCAGGGAGGAAAGGTGGGGGGGGAATGTGACTTTACTTCTGTGGGTAACAGGTTGTGCATGAAGGCCTGGTCTCCTAATTAAGATTCACGGCTCTTGTCCCCAAAGGCTCCCTGTCCCATTTTACATCATTCCTGGTCATTCCTTTGTGCCTCTTCCCAGTTTCCACTGCTATCACTCATCCTCACAGGCAACCAGTGTCACAGCAAAACAAAACAAAACAACTGAAAAAAAACCTTTTGTTTCTCCTAGAATTTTATTCATTTGTGAAAGGCATCTTTCCCACAGCATGTTTGTAAGTTTCTTTCAGATTATGTATATCTAGAATTGTCCCTTTTTGACACAGGAATGGTGGTGCACGCCTGTAATCCCAGCACTTGGGAGACTGAGATAAGAGAATTGGCATGGGTTCAAGGCCATCCTGGGCTACATAGTGAGTTCAAGGCCAGTCTAAACTGTATGGTGAGACCCTGTCTCAACAAATAAAAAAGAATTTTCCTTTTCTAGTTGCTAAATGGTATTTCTATGAATCTATTACAGGTTGTTTTTGTTTTTGTTTTTTGTTCAGACAAGAGTCATTTCCAAGCCGGGTGTGGTGGCGCACGCCTTTAATCCCAGCACTCGGGAGGCTGAGGTAGGCGGAGCGTTGTGAGTTTGAGGCCGGCTTGGGCTACAACGCGGTGCAAGGCTGACCTGAGCTACATAGTGCGACCCTGCCTCAAAAAACCAGGGCTGGGAGTTTGGCTCAGTGGCTTAAGCGCCTGCCCTGGCAGGCGCAAGGCTGTCAGTTCAATCCCCAGTGCCGCAAAAAAAAAAAAAAAAAAAAAAAAAAAAGAGTCATTTCCAAACTCTGCTATGAACATACTTGTAAAAGTCTTTATGAACATATTTTTTCTTGAGTAAAAACCTAGAGGTGAGCCGGGTGTGGTGGCGCACGCCTTTAATCCCAGCACTTGGGAGGCTGAGGTAGGAGGAGCGTTGTGAGTTCGAGGCTGGCTTGGGCTACAAAGCGAGCGCAAGGCTGGCCTGAGCTACGTAGTGTGACCCTGCCTCAAAACACCAGGGCTGAGAGTTTGGCTCAGTGACTTAAGCGCCTGTCTGCCAGGTGCGAGGTTGTGAGTTCAATCTCCAGTGCCGGGGGTGGGGGGGACTTAGAGGTGGAATTACTGCATCGTAGGGTAGGTGTATTTTTACTGTTATAAGCCTTTTCCATTCCACTGAGTACGTTTTACAGTCTCACCAGCGGTGAGTGAGAGCTCTGACGCACTACAGTATGTCTCTGCTGGTGGGTGTCACATGGTGGAGTGGTATCTTGTTGCCTTTTTCTTTTTCTTTCCTTTTCTTTTTTTTTTTTTTTTTTTGTGTTTTTTTTGTTCAGCCTGGCCTTGAACTCACTATGTAGCCCAAGCTAGCCTCAAACCTGTGGTGATCCTCCTGCCTCAGCCTCTTGAATGCTGGGATTACTGGCATGTGCTACTATGCCTGGTTTTCATTGCTGTTATTTTCAAATTATCAGAAATACTTTCTAATTGGTTTAAGCATGTATATATCTGTTGTACATATAAATGTATTATGTGTGAGTGTGTAGATCTGTTTGACTTCTCAAAAAACATATGACTGGGCTTGGTGGTGTGTGCCTGCAATCTCAGGCCTTCTGGGAGGTCAAAGCAGGAGGATTACAGGTACAAACTGGGCTGTTTAGTGACTTAGCAAGACCCTGTCTCAAAGAATAAAAAGAACTGGGAATGTACCTCAGTGCCGAGGGTCAGAGCTTAGTCCTGAGGCCCTCCCTCCACCCCCCAAATCTTGTATGTCAATAAGGTAGTCAGAGTGGAATTTTTTTTTTTTTTTTGGTGTCACCGGGTATCAAACTCACAGCCTTGTACCTGCCAGACAGGTGCTTAAGCCACTGAGCCAAACTCCCGGCCCTGTCAGAGTGGAATTTTTTTAAATGTTTTAACTCTTACAGTTAAGGACAGAAATGTTGCTAACCACTGATAGTTCAGCCACAACACCAAGACAATTTTTCCTTTGATATGTGTGTTTATATGTGCATATAATATATGCCTTATTTATATGTGTAAATGTGTGTGTATTATGTGTATAATTATTTTTAGAATCTCTGAAAGATGAAGACATAATCTCCTAAGAGTGATATTTTTCTACCTGGAGACAATAGCATCGAATCTCAGAAATTAAAAATAATTGTATAATACCATCCAGTTAACTTTTAAATGTCTCCACTTGTCCCAAGATCATTTTATAGTGTGTGTACGTGTGTGTGTGTATGTGCATGTGTGTTTGAACCAGATCCAATCAAACATCCTTTATTTCAAGCTGTTTTTAAATTTTGGAGAGCAACCCTGGGGTGTAGCTCAGGGCTGGAGCTCTTGCCTTGTATGCTTGAGGCCCTGGTTCAATCCCCAACACCCAGGAAAAACAATTTTTTTTGAAGAGCTAATCTCTTGGGACTAAGTCTTCCATAAATGATCCTGGTGGTCTTTCTTGTAATATTTTCACATGGCACTGTTTCTAAGGCAGATTGCTCACTTTAGACTGCCATCCTCCTTCAGGAGAACGGTATCTCTTTCTTTTGGTACTGGAAGTAAAATTCACGACCTCACACTTGCCAGGCAGGCACTGTGCCACTGAGCTACCTCCCCAGCCCCATATCTCTTTCATTAGCAGGGTTTTGATATGTGTGCCCTGTGCCCAAGGGAAGTGAGCCCACAGCCCTGTGCTGTTTATGCAGAAGAAAATGTCTGTTGCTGTGGGACTCGTCAGCAGCCTATGTGTGTTTCTGGCTGGGAACTGTCTTGCCTATGGGGTTTTTTTCACAGAAAGGAGAGATTAAATAAAATACTTAGTTCCTTTGAGAGGGAGGGGAACACGGACAGTCAAGATAAAGGGAGTTCAGGAAAAGTGGGCATGCATTGGCGTCCCTGCGTGAAAGGTGGAAATGGATTTTTTTCCTGAGTACAGATTTGAGAGCTATAGAATGTTTACAGTTCTTCATGGTTTAGGTAACTTAAAAAACAAAAACAAAAAGAACACCCAGCAGGCTATGGCAATCCCTGTCTGTAATCCCAGCATGTGGGAGGCTGAGGCAGGAGGAATACTGTGAGTTCTAGGCCAGCCCGGGCTACATAGCGAGACGCTGTCTCAAAAACAAAAACAAAGAGATGTCTCTTTCTTTTTTCTTTTCTTCTCTTCTTGCAGTGCTGGGAGTTGAAACCTAGGCCTTGTACAGGCTAGGCACCTGGTCTACCCTTCAGCTACACCCCTAGCCCAGTTCCCCTGTGTTGAAAGTGAAGATTTTAATACACTTATAAAGAGGAATTTAATTGTAGATCTTGCATATAGGTGTTATGCAGTCATGACTTACCCGCTTAGTTCTGTCCTGAAGGCTGCGGTTCTCGTTCTGCTAGTATGTCGGAGGTCCCCAAGGCCACATCTAGGTTTAATGATTCATGTCAAGGACTCACGTGTGTATAGTTGCACTGGTGGTAATGATTTATTATAGTGAAAGAATACAGTGTGAAGCCTCTAGGAAAATGGGCACATGCTTCCGAGGGTCCTCTCCCAGGGACACATGCTTGGTGAATCATAGCGGGAGCACACACAGGAGCACCGTGGCCAGCAACCCCGAGAGGGTTAGACTGGGGCTCGTGTAAAAGCTTAGGCTGTGCAGAGGGGAAGCGACTGGGCCTTCTGCGAAGGGAGGCAAGTCACAGGCACAAAGGCTTGGCAAGCAGGGTTCTGTTGGTGCTTCTTCATTGAACAGTACAGAGCCTCCTACTTCCTGGGAAGAGAAAAGGAGACACTTTTTATAAACTAAATAAACTTCATTTCTAAAAGGAAAATGCATGCCCTGTTATAGAGCTTTTCCTGCATCTGCTGCTTCTTGTGGCCATTGGCTCAAAATGATGTGTATGCCAGACAGGTTGCATACTGTGGTACCTGTGGAAGTCACACAGATCTGGTTTGTTTATTTATTTATTTATTTATTTAGATAGGGTCTTACCGAGTAGTCCGGGTTGGCCTCGAACTTGTGGCAATCTTCCTGCCTCAGCCTCCCAAGTGTTAGGACTACAGGCATGTGCCCCCAGACCAGAGCACTGCTAATTCCTGCAGCATTGATTGCGATTAATACATGTGAAGTGTTGTCCATCAGGGAAGCTCATTAGAGATACAGATTTCATGTGACATTTTCAGGCTCTATGGGGAAAGCCAAAGGGCAAGTGTAGTGGTGTACACTTGTAATCTTAGCACTCGGAGGCTGAGGCAGGAGGATTGCTGCAAGTCCAAGGCCAGTCCGAACTATATAGTGAATTCAAGGCCAGCCTAAACTACATAGCAAAACCTTGTCTCAAAAAAAAAAAAAAAAAAAAAAAAGATATTCCTCAGATGAGAGCTCTTTATTTTTGTTTTTGGTGGGGATTAAACCTTAGACTTTGCACTAAGCTACATTTCCGGCTTTGTGTGTGTGTGTGAGTGTGTGTGTGTGTGTGTGTGTAAGAGAGAGAGAGAGAGAGAGAGAGAGAGAGAGAGGCAGAGAGGGAGAGGGAGGAAGGGTCTTGCTATGTCACTAAATTGCTCAGGCTAGGGAGGAACTTGTGATCCTCCTGCTTCAGCCTTCCGGAGTGCTGGTATTACAGCTGTGCATCACCATTCCAGGCTTTTATTTCTTTGCTAATTCATTACTATATGTCAAAAAATTTGCAGGCTTGTTGTTGCTTTGGTTTTTTGGTGCTGGGGACAGAACCCAAGGCCTTACGCATGCTAAGCATGTGCCCCACAGCTGAGCTGTGCTCCCAGCCCTGCTGACTTTGTGTTCTTACAAAGCATTCTGTGTGCTCTGAGGTGATGCTTTCTCCTTCTTTTTTTTTTTTTTTTTTCTTCTCTTTTTTTTCAGCACTGGAGACTGAACCCTGAGAGAGCTGAGCTTTATTTTTATTTTTTATTTTGAGACAGGGCTTCATTAAGTTGCCCAGGCTGGCTTTGAACTTGCCATTCTCTTGCCTCAACCTCTCAAGTACTTGGCATGTCCAGTACTGCAGAAAAAAAGAAAGGTTGGGGAGGGGAGGAGAGAAGTGGGGAAGAGAAGAGAAGAAAAGAGAAGAGAAGAAAAAGAAGGAGGAAGGGAGAGAGAGGCAGGTAAGGACAAAACCCAGTTCCTGAAGACAATCCACAGAATAGAGGTAAAATTTTGCAAATTGTGTATCTGATTAGAGATTTGTACCTAGAATGTATAAAGAATGAGGAAAGTATATAAACAGACCTTCCTCTAAAAAAGATAACGCAAACATCCGATCAGCACATTAAAAGTGTCAACCTCCGTCATCAGGGAAACGCCAGTCAAAGCTACAGTGAGTTCCTTCTCACGCCCCAGGACAGCTGTCATCAAGAACACAGTGGGTTGTTTGTGAGGATGTAAAGAAAGTGGATGCTGTACTCACCGCTCCTGGGAACATGAAAGGCTACTGCCGCTGTGGAGAACAGTCTGGAAGTTCCCTTGAAGAACCAAACTGAGAGTCGCCATAGCCTGCAGCTGTTCCACTCGCAGGTGTCTGCCCAAGAGAAATGACAAACATGTCCACTCAGAAACTTGGGCAGGAAAGCTCTGTGCTGCAGAAACAGTGCAGTGCTTTTACCCCATCACCCCAAGACCCACGGCTGACGCTCCCGCGGCAGAAGACAAGTTAGCAAGTGAAAAGCATGACACATTTGTTTAATGGAAGTTTGTGTGTGTGTGACGCAGAGACCTTCAGAAGTAAAGACCCAAAGGCCCGGGGAAACCGTCTTTTTGTACTTGAATGTAATAAAGAATGGGCACGTGTATGGAAATGTGGAGGACAGAGGTCTGACCTGACAGGGGTGGTGGGGACAGTATGCTGTCCAGTCCCGGTCTTCTCTTGGCTTTCCTTCTCCCAGGCACGGGCCAGGACCTCTCTGGAATGAGTGTCTTCCAGAGGAGGAGAGTGACCAGGTTTTACTACCTGCTTTGGTGATAGACGGTCTAATTTCAATGATCTGCTTTTGCGAAGAGGAATTCTGGTTTCTGTGCTTCTCCTCGGGAGAGGGAGGGGGCTGAGACAGCAGGGCAGGTGAAGGTCAGAGAGACCTTGGAGTCCCAGTGTCCTTCAGTGTAGAGCACTTGACACAGAAGCACCATATACTGGGGTATCACCTTCTGTATCTTATTCTGAGCCCCAACATTTCATGGGAATATTTTTATAATAGGTAAAAAATAGAAACAGCTAAAGTGTCCATCAAATGATAAACTGATAAACAAAATGTGATCTAACCATATAATGGTATATTATTCAGGAAAATAGTACAATTGAATATCCCCTACTGGAATGCTTGGAACCAGAAGTTTCAGATTTTGAGGTTTTTCTGGTTTAGGAAAAATTGCATAGACTTTACCAGTTGACCATCCTTAATCTGAAACTCCAAAATCAGAAATACTCCAAAATCTAAAAGTTTTCTCAGCTTTTTCTAATTTGAGTATTTTTAATGAGTAAACAGTATATGAATTATATCTCAGTAAAGATGTTAAAATATGCCATTTCTTAAGAGAAAACAGGTTTTGTTCATTTTTATCAGCAGCTGACTTATAAGACTCACGTGTCTATTAGAAATCATAACTCACTTTTTTTTTTTTTTTTTTTTGGTACCGGGGATTGAACTAAAATCTAGCACTAACCAGGCAAGCACTTGAGCCACTGAGCTAAATCACTGGCCTATAACTCACATCTTCAGTACAAGTTAGTTACTAACAGCATTGGAATATCAGTTGTTCTTTCTGAGGAAGAGTGTTCAAGAAATCCAAAGAGAAACGGTACTATATGCGGAATGCTTCTAGCATTTTCCATGTCACAGTAGGATGTAATTCGTTCTTCCATCAGGTATGTTAGTGGAGAAATAAACTTCCATTTTCCTTGTCTCATCCTTGGCTACTTATGTCACTTGAGAGGAAGCTGAAAATGGGATGTCTCTTTAGGAATTCTTGACTGGGAGGTTTTCTCCTTAGCCTTCCAAGAGTCAGACTGCTAGGGAGAAGATGGACTCACCCCTTTGCCTGTGAATATTATGAAGTCATATAAACTTGAATAGGCTTGTGTTTGGGCAAAGGAAGTGAATTTTCCACCCAGTTGGTTTTATTTCATTGAGAATTCTTCAACTCAGATACAGTACTATAGCTAGGAAAATCTTTATTTAATGATCTTACTGACATATGCTTCTTGTATATTTTTCTGTGCCGTTCAGTTCATAGCTAAGGAAGGCATGATGGAGAAATGCAGTGTTAAATTTAGGTGGTGCTTTATATTATTCCCATATGAGTGGCTGGAATGGAAAAATAATTATGGGAAATCACTTCCTTTTTTGTGGTACTAGGAACTGAACCCAGGGCCTTCATACTGAGCTACATCCCTAGCCCCTTTTAAATTTTTTTAAGACAAGGTCTCACTAAGTCATCAAAGTTCCCAGAGTGCTGGGATTACAGGCATGGTCACCACATCCAGCTGGGACAACTCGGGTGCTCATGATGACTTCAGCTTATTTTTTTGAAATACCATAAATTCTTAACCAGTTCATTCTTCAAAGTCATAGTCAAATACAAAAACTAGAGCATATCCTAAAACCAAATATAAATTTAGGTTGGCTGCCATTTAGATCGCTTCCCTCATCATCATAAATAATTTCTGTTTGTCCTCGTTAAAGAGACTAGAAGCTCAGACTCAATGGAGGTTTCAGAAATAGATGATAGCTCTTTTTCTTCTTTTTTTTTCCAAGTTGCCCAGGGAGGATTAAGGGTGTATTTCAGTGGTAGAGCATTTGCCTAGTGCACAAAAATTCAATCCCCAATATCATCACCCCTCAAAAAATTTTTCTCCAGAGAGTATACATCTTGCAGTCTCGAAGAAAACATACTTCATTCCAAAGATAGAGAATGGGAGAAAAGTGAAACCCTGTATCTGGCTAACCAGCCCCCTCACTCTGCCAGGGTCTTTGGCATCTGGAGCATGTGTCTCCTCCCCCATCTCCATACTCTTGTCCTTACAAAAGCTCTACTGCAAGGCCACATTATGCTGTGGTCTTCAGAGGAGATAGATGTGGCTTCTTTTGTGACTATTCTCTGAGATTCTTTGTTTTGTATGACCATGCAACTCTCTGTGTGATACAGAACCAGATTTGCTATTTTTTTTAACGTTTCAACAATCGATGTTCTTTATAAATTCCTTAGATGGTTTCCATACTTTTATTTAAAATACTCAGTTAGACAATCACAAGTATAACCTTGGCAGGAACAACTTGTGTATTTGAGAAAGGCTGGCTAACAGACTACCTGAACATCTTCATACAGCAGACAAGAATAAATCTTTCAGCACTGGGGATGTAGCTCAGGGGTGGAGGACTTGCCTCCTGTTGTAATCAGTGTTTGCAAGGGAAGCAATTTAATACGGGACACATAATTTACAGGATTATTTTATAGTATTCTCCCAAAGAGTCAAAAGAATACAGGAAATCTATCTACACACTACAGACCCAAAGAATCCAACTGAGGGCCTGGATCCCACAGCAATGTCCTGAAGACCTAGAGCCCATGACTGCCCCCATGAGTCCAACTGGAGTCCTAGAGCCCACAGAAATGTCACATGCAAGTCTATACCAAGGATCTGCACTGGGAGCGTCCAAAGGCTAGTGATGGAAGCTAGAAAGTCTGTGCCAGCAGGATGAAGGATCTGTGCCAGTGGGATGAAGGATCTGCAGTGGAGCCAGGAACTGTTGCTCAAGGTAAGGACCAGAGCTCTTCTGAAAGAACCACAGCCATTCTCAGCGCCAACAAGGACCTGAGCTCCTCCGATGATGAGAACAGCAGAGTTCATACCAGGAAAGTCAGCACGACAAGCTTTTCCAGGGGTACCAACAACACACCATCTTCCCCTCCAGTTCTCTTTTTATGCTGTTGGCAACAATCCTCACATGGGCCTTCTGCACCAAGCACCACAGTTCAGCTGGGTGTCACAAGTTGACCACTGGTTGTCAGTACACCACACCTACCCTGTGTGAGGCCCTTGGTTCAGTTCCTAGCACTGCAACAAAACAAAAACATACCTCCAAGTGTCAGGGAGGAAAAGAATTGTTTTCCTCTACTGTCCTAAGTTCTTGCTTGTCTGGAATCCCTGTGACAAAAGATGGATTAACAAAAGAAAAAAAATGACATGTTTTAATGTACAGATGTCATGTAAACATGGGAAATACCCACAGAAAAAGTAGTAACTCCAGAAGAGGTGGTCCAGAATGCCAGTTTAAGCAGGCCGAGTCAGGAGGATTACTGTGAGTTCAAGACCAGCCTGGGCTACATAGTGAGACCCTGTCTCAAAAAAACAAAAAAAACCCCAGCTGGGTGTGGTAGCATTTGCCTGTAATCCCAGCATTTGGGAGACTGAGGCAGGAGGATTGCTGTGAGTTTGAGGCTAATCTGGGCTACATAGTGAGTTCAAGGTCAGCCTGAACTACATTATGAGAACCTGTTTAAAAAATAAAACAAACAAAAAAAAACCAATACCAGTTTACATAGTATGCACACTAAAAACAAAGGTGTGTGGGAGGCCAGTTATAGGGAGGTGACCAGGAAAAGTAACGAGAGAAAGTTTTGTTATATGATTTAATTATTTGCTTTCTCCACTGATTAGTTTCTTATGATGTAGTTTTCTTTCTCTTCGTGGTACAGAGAGGGGACACTCTTACAGATTGAGGTTTCATTTATAGATGTGAATTTCCCTTACAAAAGGGTAACCTTTGTTTTTCAAAGTAATCAGCCCATAATAACCCTCATGCCAATGAGGCATACTTAGGGGTGGCAGATTCTGGTCTCTCACAGAAGCAAAGGTATCTGTCTCCATCTGGTCTTAGAGCACTGGGTGCCAGGGAGCCAATTAAAACAAAACAAGACAAAACAAAAAACTGCCATTCATTTCCTGGATCCAGATCCTTCTGTGCACCACTTTAAAGCCAATACTTGGGAAAAGAGGATTAGGAAAGAAAGTAGCTTCATCAAGGTTGGTACCCTGAGAAGATGGAAAGCAGTTGTCATTCTCTTCACCCAAAAGAAGATATTCTTAGGGAACTCAGGTGCATGAAAGGGAGATGCCGGGGCAATGGCCAGGAAGTTTGTGCTGAGCAAAGTCTTTGTTGTCTGGAGCTTGTGTCTCCTTTTTTATATTATTTTATTTTTTTAACACGCAGACCCAAGCATTCAACCTACCTTGATCTCCTGGGGCTAGTTCCTATAATTCTTTAGATAAACATATTATTTTTCTCCAAGTTTAAACATCATAGCATGCCTTGTGTTAGTTGATGCACAAAATTAAAGAATAAACAAGGAGGGGCATTACACATCCTAATGTTATATGAAGGTCACCAGAATTTCTCAGTGCTGTTAATCAAAAGAAAGGTTATGTAACAACATCTTAATCATTTTAGATGTGGCTTTTCTTTAGAATTTAGAATGCTGGGCAAAGGGAGAAGTCAGAGGACGACTCATGAAAGGGCAGCCACTGTTATAGTTTGGATGTCATGAGTTAGGTGACTAGAGGAGTCAGTGTGACATGAGCAGGGTACAGGGAACTCATTCATTCATATCCCCCAGCCCATCCCAAGCCTGTCAAGCCTGTCATGCTGTAGAGCCTTTGAATTCATTCTTAAATCCTATGCAGGACACCGCAGCACTGAACAACTCCGCCTAACAGGCATTTGTAGCAACATGAAGAAAAAATAGGTAGTGGTCTCATTTCTATTCATTTTCTCTCTCCCATGTCCTGCATCCTTGCCAGGCCAAAGTAGAAGAAAAGATCCAGGAAATCTTCAACTCTTACAAGTTCAACCACCTTGTCCCGAGGTAAGCGGGGGGGTAGGAGTGTGCAGGGCCTGGGAGGACACCTCCCATGTGGGCCCCTGTTGCTCTCCTTGTTTGTCTAGCCATGAGGAGGAGCTGCTGCAGACTGGTGTTTCCTGACCCTGTGGCCACCTGGATATGCATGTGACTTGGCTCCTGCCTCTGCTAGCACACCTGGGAGGAGGTGCCCCACTGTCTGAGCCGCCAGCTGTTGGGTGGGGATGGCCCTCGAGGCCTGACCTCTGAGGTTTGAAGATGGGGAGAGGAAGTTGGGTTTTTAATTAATTGCAGCCAGCTGCTTTGGTGTTCACATGAATACTCAAGTTGCTCCTTGTTTATATTGCATTTTAAAACAGAGTCCAGGGGTGGCAAGGCGTAGTTTCCTTTAATGTAAATTTTTATTGTTCTGCAGTGCTGGGAATTGAACCCAGGGCCTTACTCATGCTAGGCCTTACCCCTGAGCCATACTCAGCCCGAAATCATTTGACAGAAAACTGAGAAGTTTGAGTTTCTTCACCCTGGTCCTGGTTGGGATTTGTGCAGCAGATCCCAAAGATGGAATTCTAGATAAGAAACAGTGCTGTTTGGAGCTTAGCAAATTGAAGTCTTTGTGCTCTGTGGGGTCAGACATTCGAATAAAAGGGAATTAGAAGAAGAAAAGAAATTTTATTTTTTAGAGCTGGGGCTAACCCCTGGGCCATTGAGGCAAATGCTCAACCAGAGCTACATCCCCAAGTCCAGGAGAAAATTTTTAATTTGAACTTTTATTTTTCCTTTTCCCCAGTATTTTGTAAAATGTATCACACTTGAGTTTCATACAGTTGTTTCATCCCTTGGTAATTATTTCTCTTCCAGTCAGAATACTTCTGAGACCATCCTGCATTGTATATCCAGCCATCAGCTAATTAGCATTCCAGAACCATGTGTGGTCATCATTTTATTTTAATGACAGAACACCTGTGACAGTTTCCAAAGTGTGGTGAGGCGCTGCTGATTCACTGCATCTGGGGAGCTGCAGGGTCTTGAGTTCCTCCTCACCTCCTCCATCGGTCTCCTGACCTTGTGAGACCGCATCGGAGTCTCTGGCTCGTGGAACGTTACACATGGCTCCAGCCTTGCTACCTTTGTTCCTTTTTTGGCCATCATTCTATTTTGCCACTATTTTCTTAAAGTTTTTATTTTGTTGTACTTATCAGTCACTGCTGAGAACAGGTGGAAAAGGCAAATGCCTACAGGGAAAAACAGGCGGGGAGGTTTACTTTATCTTCCTTTCCTAGGAAAGACAAAGAGGTAAATATCTACCAACTAGAGGAGTCTTTTACCAGCCTTCTAGACTAAACCTCTGCCTTAACCCAAAACTCAGACTCAGGAAGACGAATTATTCCTCTGGTCGGGAGCCACAGCTGGAGATTAGCAGATGATGCCATTCATTTCAACAGTTGGAGGAGTGAGCGCTCTTCAATGTAAGGGCATCCTGGGTTCCTCCAGTGCGGGGCATAAACTGCGTGTGCTCAGCTTCACTGGTGCTGGGCAGACTTGGCGATGGTGGGAGTGTAGTTGTTTGGGGGGCTTTGTTGTTGGCAGTTTTGCCTCCAGATGACTCACCCAACAGGCTCTGAGTCACTGTCACCTGCCTGGGCCTTGGTGGACATGTAACCTCTGCGCTTCCCATGTGATGGTTCTTTGATCATTTGGCACTTTCTTTTTCTCTCACCATCAGAATACAGCCCTCCAACTCCATCACTCAAATGAGAGACAGACTGAGAGGCTGCAGGCTGGGGGAAGAAGTTGTTGTTATGGGTAGAGGGAGCAATAAAGGAGGAAAATCCCCTGATTCATAGGACTGCTGTCAGGTGTAGGTGGAAGACAGAAGAGCTCCTTTTGGGCATGTATTCGTTTGGAAGTAGAATATGTCAGGGCTCCAGGTTTGCTTTAGGAATATGACAGTTTCCCATTTTATGCCTATGAAAATGAGTGTTTTAAAGATGCTAATTAATATTAGTGAGATAAACAGGTGTGTAGCACGTGCCTGTAATCCTAGCACTCTAGGAAGCTGAGACAGGAGGATCACAAGTTCAAGCCCAGCCTGAGCAGTTTAGCAACTTAGTGAGATTCTGGCTAAAAAACAAAACAAAACTATTAAAAAAGGTATTTGTAGGGGTCTGGGAATGTAGTTCAATGTGAAGCCATGGGTTCAAGCTCCAGTACCAAATAAATAAATTAGAGATACTGTGTATTTTGATTGAATAACTGTATATAAATCAGCATATTAACATAAGGCTGAAGCCAAACATTGTCATATCATAGAATAAACTTATCAGGATAGATACAGGCACTGGGCTCAGTAGTATGATGCTTGCAAAACAAGGCTGAGGTCCTGGGTTTGATTTCTCACACTGCAAACAAACAAAAAAGGGTAAATCTGACAATGTATCAGAATTTCAAATTATTATAAATTTAAAGTTTAACATAGCCGGGCGTGGTGGCGCACGCCTTTAATCCCAGCACTCGGGAGGCGGAGGTAGGCGGAGCGTTGTGAGTTCGAGGCCGGCTTGGGCTACAATGCGAGCGCAAGGCCAGCCTGAGCTACATAGTGCAACCCTGCCTCAAAAAACCAGGGCCGGAGTTTGGCTCAGTGCCTTAAGCGCCTTCCCTGGCAGGTGTGAGGTTCTGAGTTCAATCCCCGGTGCCGCAAAAAAAAAAAAAAAAAAAAAAAAAAAAAAAAAAAGTTTAACATTTTAGTAGTCAGAAGTTAAAAGTCCAACCAAATGATGCAGGAACAAAACTCCACTGTTAGCGAAAGTGCATATTCACATATTAGCGATATATCTAGAGGGTGTGGCCAGTCTATGTTCTGAAGTCATTGATGCCAGTTGATGTGGTAGAGTCACACACAGTGCCAGGACCCCAACCACGCATAGGTCCAGGATACTAAAGCAGGTATCCTATTCAGCCTGCAGAGCCAAAGCTGAATAGCAGATTTGGCTGAAATTTGAGGCTAGAACTAAGTGTTTTGCAATTAATCCCCTTCCCAGAAATGATTTCCCCCTCTCCATGGCTGTGAAATATATTTACTTGTCTTGGTTACTTTTCTTTCATTGCTGAGACAAAATACCCGATACCCAAAATTAAGGTGTATTTAGCTGACAGTTTGTGGAGGTTTCAGTCCATAGTCAGCTGGCTCCAAGGCAGGGTGGCTCATAGCAGAGGAGCAACACTTCATGGTGGCAGAAGACAACAAAAGCAGCAAAAGCAAAGGGACAGGACAGGGAAAGAAGACTCTTTCTGGCCCCTGTATTGTATTCAGCCTACTTGCCCCAAGGCAGGTATAGCACTCATACCCATAATCCCAACATTGGACCATGAAACAATAACAAACTCTAGAAGCCCACCTCCATGATTGCATGAGGTTTTGGGGGGGACATCTGGAAACAAACCAGAGTAAGGGAGTCAAATCTCAAGGAGGTTTTGTTTTGTTTTGTTTTGTTTTGCTTTTGGTGCTGGAGATCTAACCCAGGGCTCCATGCATGCTAGGTGAGTGATCTATGACTGAGTTGCACTCCCACCACCAGCTTATTGAGCATAATTTTTTTTTCTTTTTTGATTTTTGAGACAAGGTCTCACTACGTAGCCCAGGCTGGCCTTGAACTCCCAGTGATCCTCCTGCCTCAGCCTCCCAAGTGCTGGGATTACAGGTATATTACCACCATGCCTGGCTATGGAGTTTTTTTATTACACTTGTAATAGCCTTGTTTGTCAGCATCCTACTTTCCTATGAAAGTTAATTTTTTTCTTTGTCATGGGTATTCTTGTTGGTCTGCATCTTATGAGTTCACCCTTTTCCATTTAAGTCATTAGCTTTAAATCTTAAATGCATAGACCACACACACACACACACACACACACACACACACACACGTGTGCCCCTCCACACTCACACATCATTTTAAATTGTTTTCTCTTGGGCAAAAAACCCAGTGCTTCTGAGAAGCAAGAAATACAGGGTCCCTGAGCTGAAAGTGCCCTGGAGGCTCAGTGTGCTCCAGTTCAGGCTCTCGGAGAGCTTCTTGCATGACACTGGCCTGGCCACTGTCTTCCCCTGCTCCTGTGTGCAATGCTATTTTAGAATCGCCCCTGTCCTGATCAGTTAGGAAATGCCATTCCTTCCTGCTGGTGTTCTCTCAGGGTCCTCACAGATGAATCCACCTTTCCTTGAGTGGTTTATTACGTGTCTGATGCTTGCTTTTTGACTGAGGCCCCTGCCTTTAGTGGGTTAGAAAGTTCCTGGGAGCCAGCAGTGGACCGAATTCCCTGTCCTCCCATCTGTCACAGCCAGCCGATGGTGCTAGGTTGGAGGAAAGGTATTTGCTCTCATTCCTCACTACTGTGTTCCTAGAAATCTTTCCTCTTTTTGCTCATTCTGCAGTCATATGCAGAGGATCTGCAGTGGCCCAGGCTCTGTGCTGGGCTTGGGCAGCAAGTGTGGGCATGGCTGACCCTGCCCCTGCCCCGCCTGGGCTCCCGGTCTCAGGGGAGGCAGATGACCACGAATGTACTTGACCAAGAGAGTCCCAGGCAGGATCTAACTGAGTTGGGGGGCCGGGTCACCTCTCAAGGAAAGGGACATTTAACTGAGACCCACAGCGTGAGGAGGGCTCCAGACAGAGGGGACAGCATGAGGGGACAGCATTTGAGGAAGCCGGTGTGCGTGGAGCTCTGGGAGAGCCTGAGAGGAGGTGGGAGGGAAGAGGGCGAGGCCCACTGTGAAGGGTCCGGGAGCCCGGTGTCAGCCCTAGGAGAAATGCAGTCACCTCACCATCTAGCACGCACCTTTGTGTGTGCCTCTCTCAGCCTCAGTATGTCTGCCTACTGTCCTTCCTCTGAGGGTCCCAATGTCCCATCCCTTCCAGAACATAACATGGGTTCCCTTCTCATCCACTTGTGTGTACATGCACGCAGGAGCCGCAGAGCCCACCTAATTGGTTTTGTGACTGAATTGTTCAGAGAAAAGGGAGAATAGCACTCACTTTAACTTCCTACTCAGAAAATATATTTGGATGGAGGTGAACTGAGAATAAGGCAACGGTAGGTTATTGGTCAGCTTGGGCTACTATAACCAATACTGACTGATCAGAAACTTAATTCCTCGAGCTTCTGGGGGCTGGAAATCTTCCCCAAGGATTGGTTTCTCCTAGGCTCTGATGCTTCCAGACAGCTGCCTTCCTGCTGTGTCCTCACAGGGCCTTTTCTCTGCCTTTCTGTCTCTCACTCTGTCTGTCACTCTGTCTCTCTGTCTGTCTCTCTCCTTGCCTCTGATGTTTCCTCCTCTCATAATCACACTGGTCTTTTGGGCTCAAGCCCCACTCTTGTGACTTCACTTAACATTAAATGCTGCTATAAACTGGGCTAGATGGTGCACTTTACACTCAGGAGGCTGAGGCAGGATCACCCTAAATTTAAGGCCAGACTGAGTTCAAGCCCAGTCAGAACCACAGAGATCTATCTCAGAAATACTAAAAACAAAAACAAGAAATGCCTGTAATCCCAGCACTTGGGAGCTGAGGCAGGAGGATCACTGCGAGTTTAAGGCCAGCCTGGACTACATAGTGAGACCCTTTCTCACAAAACAAAACAAAGCCCTGTAAAGCATATGACTCATTGGTTTTTAGTGTAATCAGAGTGGTACAACCATCAGCACAATTAATGTTAGAACCTTTTCTTCAACCCCAAAAGCAAAGCTGTGCCCTTTAGCCAGCACTGCCCTGTCTGTCAGCTCCTGTGTCCTCCCCACCCCATGGGACCTGCGCCAATGTTCTTTCTGTATCTAAGGATTTTCCATTCTGGGCACTTCATATAAGCAGAATTATACATACTTCGTGACTGGCTTTTTTTTTTTTTTTTTGGTACTGGGGATTGAACTCACAACCTCGAGCCTGCCAGGCAGGTGCTTATGCCACTGAGCTAAATCCCCAGCCCTATTTTTTGAGACAGGGTCTCACTATGCAGTTCAGGCTGGCCTTGAACTCACTTTGTAGCTCAGGCTCGGCTTGAACCCACAACGAACCTCCTGCCTTAGCCTCCCGAGTGCTGGTATTAAAGGCGTGTGCCACCACGCCTGGCTAGTGACTGGCATCTTCTGCTTAGCGTGTTTTCAAGGGTCAGCCATGCTGTAGCTCAGTGACTCTGCTTGCTCTGAGATGTAAAGCCAAACTGCTTAGCGCACTTACAAGTCCTGCATGATCCACCACCTTCCTACCTCTCCAGTCAGGCTTCTCTCTGCTCACTCCTGAGCTAAATGGACTCGGATGTGCCATGGTCACCTCTGTCTTGCCCCACTGGCTCCTGTCCTCCTCCTTTCGGGAAGGTTTCTCTGACCTGCCGGGCCTTCCTGAGGGCCAGCACAGCCCGCTGCACCTCCCAGGCCACGGTGTTCACTGGGCAGGGCTCTACTTGCTGTTGACTTGCCTGTGGCCACCGCAGAGCCCTGGCTCTGTAGAGCAGTCAGCCTGGTCCAGCGTACTGAGGCCCAGCCACTGGACCCTTAGGAAGAGGAAGTGAGTCTGGCTTCCCCTGTCCTTTGCAGTGTGCCCACTGCCCAGGCTGTCTCAAGGTCACCAGCCATTCTGTTGTCACTCCTCAGTCTCACTGTAGCATCTGCCGCAGTTAAACACCTGCTCCCTGGTCACCCGTGGCATGACACTGCTGTATTGTAGAGGCTCCTCATCTTCTCCCAAGTCCTGAAAGATGGGTCTTCTGACAGGTCTGGGTTCAGTGTTTCCTGCCTGTTCTCTTCTGCAGCTTCGACTGCACCCATGTGCAGATGAATACTCCCCAGTCTGTATGTTTAATCTGGGTCCCTCAGGAGTGGGACATGTTATCTTAGTCCATTTTCTGTTGCTATCACAGAATGCCTGAGCCTGGGAAATTCACAGAGTAAAGAGGTTTACCGTGGCTCTGGTTCTGGTGGCAGAAAGGCCCAAGAGCATGGTGGCCATACCTGCTTCACTTCCTGTTAGGACCCCGTGCTGCTTGAATCAGGGTGGAAAGTGGAATGGCAGGCAGCACCTGGGGAGGAGACACATGTGAGGGGTAGCCTCGATTTAGAACAACTCGCTCTCCTGAGAACAAATGTGCTGTGCTGAGAAAGGCATTGATCCCCTGCAATGATCTACGCAGTCACCGCTCGGAGCCCAGCGCCTCCCGACACCGCATATGAGAATCAAACCTCTGCATGAATGTTGGAGGGGACAAACCATGTCCCTCATAGCACATGTGATTTTGACTGCTGTCAGTGCCTCAATCCCTTGTCCAGCAGTGTGTTCCTCATGGGCACCAGGCTGGTTTGGGCCTCAGCACTTGACCCTGGTTGCTCTGTGCAGCTTTGTACCCACCGAAGTGCTTCCACGGAACTCAGTTTGGAAACACGCTAGGGCCTCCTGCTAGCAGATTCTTTTCCCAAAGCATGGTTCTGGTCATTTTTCTCATGGCTCAAAAACCTTCTGCACTTCCCTTTGCCTACTAGATTGAGTAGGAATTCCTCAGCTTGCATCCCAGAGCCCCGTAAAAAGGGCCTTAGCCCTTTCCTGCAGTTTCTCTCTCACTCCCACGTTGAGGCCAGAGAGCCCTCCGCTGTCACTCCTCTTGCACACTTGACCCCTGTGCTGCACACTACACAAGCTATCAGCTATCTGCAGCTTAGAATGTGAGTAAAATTAAAGTTTTCTCCTCTGCCAGGGATACCCACCTCAAATTCTGCCTCTTCTATACAAATTTTGCTGATCATCTTTAAGATTCCCCCTCCTCTTTGAGCTTCAGTGCTGTTTTATGTTTTACCTTTCTGAAACTTGCCCATCTCCTCCCTTGTTTTGCAGCCTTTTATGTAGGTATCTCATTTCCATTACTGAATTGACAGACTCTGAGGCAGAGACTGCATTGATGGCCTTCTTTTTTTTATTTTCTTTCTATTGTCTTTTTGAGACAGGGTCTTGCTATGCAGTTCAGGCTGGCCTTGAGCTCACTTTGTAGCACAGACTGGCCTTAAACTCACAGCAATGCTCCTGCCTCAGACTCTTAGGTGCTGGGATTACAGACATGCACCACCATGCCCAGTGATAGCCTTTTTTTGAGCAATGCAAATTCTATAAATATTGGTTGAGTTGCCTACCTAGAACAGGAAACAGTTCTCTTCCCTTTCATCTCTGTAGTCAGCAAGCACGGTGAATGCCTGAACACTCTTCCCCTTTTTCTTCCTTCCATAATCACACAGGCCCATTTTGCTACACCAAGCAACAAGTAGCACCTCTGTCTGCCTGTACAGGTCGCCACAGGTGGCACATTCTATCTCAAAGCCAGTATTGCTGACCTCAGTGCCCAGGACGTGACTGGCTGCAGAAGGCAAACACTGTCCTCTGGCCAGGGCTCTGGGTCAGCATGTGGGAGGTGGAATTTCAGGAAGTAATAATAGATGAATAACTGAGGGGCAGGCAGGGAATAAGTATAGATCTCAGAGGAGCAATTCCAGAAGAAAAGACTGAAAGGACAGTGGCTAACCACGTGCAAACAGGATGGAGAGGCACAGGGCACCTGTCTTGGTTGGATGCAGGGGAAACTTCCTGGGGGACCATCACTACCTGACAAAGTGTGCTTGGTGCCGAGTGTCAGTTAGCTCAGCATCAAATGTCTGCCAGCACCATATTCATGCACGTCAGAGACATTCACAGGCAGGCCTCTTCTTTCTGATGTGGTTGCTCTCTGGAGCCACAGAAGTTGTTGGGGATTCATCTGTTGCTGTGTATGCATGTATATGAGTGTCTTGGTTTCTTTTTTCTCATTGCTGAGACAAACCACCTGACGCCCTAAATTAGGGAAGGAAAGGTTTATTTAGCTTACAGTTTTTGGAGGTTTCAGTTCATACTCAGCTAGCTCCAAGGCAGGGTGGCATGGCTGAGGGGCAACACTTCAAGGCAGCAGCCAGAACAAAAAGAGGCAGAGCAAGCCTCTTTTCCTTCTTTATATTGTACACAGGCCAGCCCTACTCCAGGGCTGGTGTAGCACTCACAAACTCTCCTTGCCCAACTCTTGCACAGGATGAGGATATTTACAAGGTAAGAACCCTGGCTCCCTTAGTTAAACTTCTAAACCTCTCAAGTTGACACAATGTATCAGCCATAATAATGAATGTGTGCATATGAAGAGAAACCATGAGCTACTACAGTAGGCTTATAGACTCTTTGTCTTTCCAGACTTATTTTGCAGAGGGAGAAACACTTCCATTATCTGAAGAGAGGCCTTCGACAACTGACTGATGCCTATGAGGTAAATATGTTACCCAGGAATTTTTTCTGTCAAGTTCTTTACTAAGTCTTCCTCCGCCTCCCATTAGAATGGAAAATGCTGTTGCACCTGACTTGTTGCAGATTCACACATACTATGTGGCTCTGGCAGGAACCAGGATGCCGTCATGTAGCTGGGATGCCACTTCCACAGGCAGAACCAGGCTGCTCCAGTCTGGTCATCTCCTAGAGCTAGGGGGCACTGTGATGGAGTGAGGCTTTTCCTCCACTGTGCGATCATAGCTGAGGGTTTCACACACTTTCTCCTGACCCCTTTGGTTACCTAAAGCCTGTTATCTAGTCAGGCCCAGCCCTCTGCCCTAAACTGAGCTAGTTCTCTCTTAGGCAGAAGACCAGAACATGAACCCCAGAGAGCACCTCTTGTATTTAAAACAATAGGCCCAACTTTGAATGGATATAAATCTTGAAACCAACTCCAATTAAATAAACCAGCAGAACACGTCCACAGGCTGGATTTGGCCTGTGGACTATCAGGTTTCAGTACCTCAGTTCCATTCTCGTTGGTTAGTGACCTGTGTTAGTCATCTTTCCATTGCTGGGACTAAATCCCTGACATACACAACTTCAAGGAGAAAAGGTGTCTCTTGGTTCATGGTTTCAGAGGTCTCAGTCCCTGCTTGGCTGGATCCAAGGCAGAACAGCAAGACCGAGGAGAGCTGCTCATCTTGTGGTAGCCAGGAAGTAAAGAGGAAAGGAACAGCTGGAGACCTCACCACTGGTGACCCACCTCCTCCAACTAGGCCCCATCTCCTAATATCCCATTCAGCCATGTGCTCATCAATGGATTGATTCATTGGTGAGGTTGTTGACCTCATGATCCAATCATTTTCCTAACTCGGAACACAGGAGACTTTTGGGGCACATTGTAGATCCAAACCATAACATCCCATCAGCTTGATACAGGTTACGCCATAGTGGCTGACAGTCTGTTGAGCAGTGTGGTAAAATCTTACCTTGCCTTCTCTTATCTACCTGTAATTATACCATGAGTTAGGGCAGTCTTTATTTTTTCAGGGAAGGAAACAGGCATAGGTAAGGTAATTTGCTGAAAAGCACCTAGCTAGTGGGAAGAGAAACTGTGATTCAGACATAGTCCAAATGCTTAGCGTGTCTTCAGTGGCCCACCAGCCTGGCCCCTGCCTGACCATTAACCACAGCTTGGATTGTTACAAATTTTTGAAGAGGGCAGCAGCCTGGGCTGATGAAATGAGCACTGGATTAAAAGCTGAAAAACCTACATTCTTGTCTCAGCTTTGACATTTAGTGTTTTTATCATCTGGAAACAGTTTCCCTGGACCTCATTATATAACTGGAGCACAGCTACTGTTACCTACCTAGCCTAGCCTTGAATCTCAGTAGCCGTGTCGGCCTTGAGTTAGAATTGAGGTCTGTCTGTGTGTCACCTTTGGAAGCCTTTGCCAGCTCCCCAGGCAGAATGAGTCTCTTCCATGTGCTCACTCAAGACCTGGACACTTCCAGCATTTGCACAGGAGAATGTACTTGTGTGCTACATTTGAAAAGATACAAGGTGACTTGTAGTTAATGTGACTCTCTAAAGCCCTCTTTTAAGATGACACATATTCTATACCCGAAACATTTCCAGAATTAGAATCACAGTCCTTTTCATTATCTACCCCCAGTGTCTTTAACAGTGCTTGGCACAAGTAGTTACCAAATATTTATTGAATCTGAGAATGAGTTAATCTGTGAACTCTCTTTCTGAGATTATATAGATTCCTTGGGTCTATCCCAGGAAAAAAACAGCCTTTGACTTACTGAAGTATGAGAGTCCTCTGCTCAGCCTTCCTCAGATGTCTGCTGGGGAGGGACCTGTTGAGTCGAAGGTAAATTTTTTTTTTTTAATATCTTTTTCCTTTTTTCACAGATGGTCATTTCAGTCCTGGCTAAGGCCACAGAGTAAAGCACCCCTTATTCACCAAGTAAGGGTTCCCTCCTCCCCTTGCCAGGCTTCAGGGAATGAGACAGATCCAGCCTTGTCAGCAGTGTGATGGGGTGATTGTGAATAAGGAGTGTGTTTCTTCTTGTGCTCTCACAGTGTCTGGATGCCAGCCGCCCATGGCTCTGCTACTGGATCCTGCACAGCTTGGAACTCCTAGATGAACCTATCCCCCAGATAGTGGCTACAGAGTGAGTCTAGCAGGGAATCTGGGGTATTCTCTTTGATTGCATTCTGACTTTGGGTTCCTTTTTTGTTTGTTTGATGGGGAAAAAACAAACAAACCTGCTACCAAGAAGCCCTTGCCCTTCTCTTGACCTCCAGCAGCTTCCTAAAACTCCTCCCCTTGAAATGCCTGTTGTAAGTTGGTGGGTAGAAAAAGATTTTGAACTCCCAAGAGGTTTCTGGTTCCTTCTGTGGTTGTTTCTTTTGGCTCTTGGCTCTAATCATTGAGAAAAGTTTTTACCACCAACTCCGAGAGAGACGATTTCATTGGATGTGTTTGCATAGCTGCTGTGGGGAAGCATGATTGCCTTTGCCGCCTGTGGACACCTCCTCAGAAGTGCCTCTTGCCCAGTGCCTGCAGTGTGGGATAGCTCTTAACAGGACTGCATGGGTTACTGTCTTAGGGTACCAATGTCATGACTCAGAGTTTTCATAAACTTCTGATGACGAGAGATTTAAGCAACTGAGATTCTTCCCGAGCTGCTTGTGCAGATGGTGTTTGCAGAATGGCACCTCATTCTCAGAAGCTCATCATAATTTATATCTTAAGGAAGAAAAAACTAACCCTGACTCCAGTCTTAGGGATACGGGGGATAGGAAAGGACAGCCAGGAATGGAATCCAAGAGGCCCACAGAGCCAGCCTGTCCTCTTGGCTTGTGTTCCTCTGGTCCCCCTGGTGTTCCTGAGGGCTAGGAATATGCGACCCAAGGCTCCCAAGCCAAGTTTGGTTTGCACAGCACATGGTGGCAGCTGTGCGGGGACTGGTGGAAGCTCATGGAGCCCTCCCTGGTCACAGTGTCCCTGCCTCAATCACATTGGCAGGTCAGATGAACAGAAGTCACATTGTCTCATTCATTCTCTCTTAACAATAATCTCTCATTCTTGCTTTCCTGGGCAGGGTGTCTTGTGATGAGTGTGGATGGGGAAGATAATAATGAATTAAGCCCTTAACCCTTGTGACGCTTGCTTTCTGAGGCAGAGAAAACACATGCGCTGTTTTGATCATCAGGATTGCTTCCAACACTGGAAGTAGAGTTGGACACAGTTTCTGCAGTAACAGGAATTTAATTGTCAAATAAAGGCCCATGTGTTTTTGAAATACCAGTTGGGGGCTGGGGGATGCTTTTTTTTCCCCCCACACCTACACACCCAGGATGTACACTCGGCTAAGAATGGGAAAGTCGCCCAGGAGCGAAGCAAAAAGAAACGGAGGGTTTTGTGTGAGTGACACGCAGATAGATGCCTGAGAGGACGCAGGCCGGGTTGGAGCTGAGAGACAATGACGGGGGCTTCCTGAAGGAGAGGAGCTCAAGTCAGGATCAATTCTGAGTTTCTCTGGGTTGTATAGTTGGTGTTTTGTCGTTGGGTTTTTGTTTGTTTTCTGAGACAGGATCTCACTCTGTAATTCAGGCTGTCTTTGAACTCACTATGTAGCCCATGCTGGCCTTGAACTGGTTATCATTGGGTTTTTGTGGGGGTATATGTATCAAAGCTGTTTTTGTGGTAACATCAGAGAGGAAAATGGGAACCCTTTTAAGGGGTTTTCACAGTGAGTGATTGGAACCTAGATACTAACAGTCGGGGGCTTTAAGGTTTATTTAAAATTTAACAAAAGTATAGTACAGTCCAAACAAGGAAATCTGTGTATCCCTTTGAAACTATATGTCAATGTATTTAAACTTGTATATAAATGTATATACTTATGTAAAGAGATTTGAAGTGAAAATGGATAAAAAGATTTTAAATTTTGGGAAGGAGGTTAAGGGATTGAACCCACAGCCTAAGCAAATACTAGGCAAGCGCTTCATCACCAAGCCACATCACCAGCCCCTAAAATTCAGCTTTAATAGGTTAAAAATATAGATTATTATATGCATTTTAAAAAATAGGATATGTACACACATTGATAGTGAGGTTAAATGTGATTTAAAGTTTTTCTTTTCTAAGCTTGTTTACATTTTCTAAAATTTCTACCATGAACCTTTGTAATCACAAGACTGCTTTGAAAACAAAAAAACTGGGTGAGGCACACCTGTAATCATAGCGCTGGGCCAGGCCGAGTAAGGAGGATTGAGAGATAGAGGCCAGTGTGGGCTGCAGAGTGAGAGCATGTCTCAAAAGACCAAAAAAATAAAAACAAAGAGACTGATTTATCCTGATTTCGAGAACCACTTGATAGTTAATGCCTGAGTTAATCTCCTTCACAGATGCCTGAGCAGCTTTACCTGTGGCTCTTCTGAGCATGGATTTAATGAACTTTTAAAGAATAACTTAACCATGTTTTCTTATGTGCTTAGCAGGCAGTTAATTCTAGATGCAGATAATAATGCAGATGTTGTGAACAAAACCTAGTAGCCCTGACCTATAAGGAAAAGAACTATTTTTATTAAGATGCTGAGCAATTTTAATGTCTTTTGTTAAAATATGGGGAATTTTTCTCTTTTAGACTACCTGAAATAGGATATTACCTTTTTATTTATTTTGCACAGGGAAAAGGAGTACTTTGAAATGTGATCAGTTTGTGTTTTTTTTTTATTTTCCTTCCTTCAAACACATATTAAGGTGGCATAGAGGTAGGTTTAGGTCTGGAGTTTTATTATTTCCCTCCCCACTTCCCTACCCTGCCTGGCATTCACTGCATATACACTCTGCACATACACAAAGAGTTTGTCTCGCTTTCCTATTTTGTTCAGTCTTGTGCTTCTGTTTGCTCAAGGAACAGTATGATACACTAGGTTCCCTCTAGTGGACAGAATCACTTCTGTCAGCAGCTGCGACTGCTGATGAAAGCCAGCAAGGCTAGGCTTTTCTGCTGTCGGATGTTTCGAGAGGGATATACTCAGGAATTTAGCCTGCTTCTCTTGAGTGACCATATGCAGACATTTACATGTTAATTTACAAAAAGTAAACTAATATTTTGAGTCCAACATTTACTTTGCTTAATGATTTTAGCACTGGAGGATGCGTCATGTAAAGAGAATCCCATTCTTTGTTATTAAAAGCTGCCGCAATGAAAATACAGAGCAAAGTAAAAACCACAGAGAGACCATTGCACT
This sequence comes from Dasyprocta punctata, assembly GCA_004363535.1. Taxonomy (NCBI): domain Eukaryota; kingdom Metazoa; phylum Chordata; class Mammalia; order Rodentia; family Dasyproctidae; genus Dasyprocta; species Dasyprocta punctata. The sequence continues at coordinate 12,080 of RJWM01001619.1, read as the reverse complement.
GTTAAAGTTAGGTTTTTAGTTTCAGTAAGAGTTAAAAATTTTCTTTAACTTAAAAAGCACTTTAGAATTTTTGAGCTTATAAAGTTTTTCCAAGCCAGGTGTGGTGGCGCATGCCTGTAATCCCAGCACTCGGGAGGCTGAGGCAGGAGGATCATTGCAAGTTCGAGACCAGCCTGAGCTACAAAGTGAGCTCAAGACCAGTCTGAACCGCATAGTGAGACCCTGTCTCAAAAAGACAAACAAAAACAAAAACACCACCAATTTTTTCCAGAGAGAAATTCAAATGTTGTTATTTTAGTGCTTTATTATTTCCCTTTCAAAGGTTATTAGTAACCCCTCAAGTATTTTTCCTTTTCATGTTTACATTAAAATATAATTGGTATGCTTCCTTGCCTTTCAGTAGGGACACCCATACCCAGGCATTTGTCTTAGGGCATTGTTTCTTTCTTTTTTTTTTTTTTTCGGGCATTGTTTCTGACCAGGTTGTGTTGGCATCTCGGGGTACAGATCGGGGTGCTCTGAGTACCTTCTTCAGGACAGTCCCTGCAAGAGAGGATGACACAGCCACCGTGTCAGTCCAGCCAAAGCTGAGACACCTCACTCTTAGAACCAACCTGGATTGCAAAGCAGCCGCCACGCCCAGGACTGTCCGTGCTAGGTGGAGGCTGAGCAGCGGCAGCTTCTGGAACCAACCTGCTTTTCACCTGTCCATTGTGGGCCTCCACCTAGTGCAGGCCTCTCCCGTCTGTCGGGATGCAGCTGACTCATGGTAGGGCCGATGGAAGAACTGGGACCCAGGAAACGCAGTGCCCGCCTTGTGCCTCTTGCATTTGCTTCTCTATTCCTTTTCAGGGCTGACTGCTCCTCCAGAACTAGAATCCTCACAATTATTGTAGGCCTTAGGTCTGTCTGTGGTAAGCTGTTAAGGGAGGAAGTGGGTTTTTTGTTTGTTTGTCTGTTTGTTTTTTGTTTTTTGTGGATCTGGGGATTGAACCCAGGGTCTTGTGCATGCTAGGCAAGTACTGTACTGCTGGGCTCTAACTACAGTGAGGAAGTTATTTTCTCAAATTTAACAAGAATTCTTCTTTCTATAGAATAGCCTCAATTTTTGTTATGCGAAATTTTTTTGTAATTTCTCTATGTATACATGAAGTCTTTTTCTGGGTAGCTTTCTCACTGTGGTTGTCTGTAACATTAAGCCTTTTTTTTCCCACTTTTTAACTTTTTTTTGGAGATAGTGAACTTTACAACTCTAATATGAATTCCATTTGTGTGAAATGGAGGCTTGGGCCAGATACAGTTCTGAACGATGCTGTGTTTATGATGCTATTCAAAAATGTGTTTTTTTGTTTTTGTTTTTGTTTGTCCGTTTTGACTTTTTTGCTGGGAACAGTGCCACACACCTGTAAATCCAGCTACCATACTTAGGAGGCTGAGGCAGCAGGATTGCCAGTTCAGGGCCAACCTGGGCAACTTAGTGAGACCCAATCTTAAAACAAAGTAAAATAAAAGGGGCTAGGGTTGTAGCTCCATAGCAAAGTGCTTGTCTCAAGAGTCCTGTGTTCAACCCCTAGTAGTACAAACAAACAAAAACAGGCATGTTTTTGTTACTGATTGTTCACTCCTCAGGAACTTTAATCTCTGATCCTTTCCTGCTGTGTTCGTAGTCATTTCCCACTTGTATTTATACGCTTTACCTGTTCCCCATCCCTGCCTTCTTCAGTGTATTACTTGGTACTTGTATCTGTTTCATTCGTTTTATTCTGGACTTGGATTTGTTTCTGTTTTGTATTATTTGCTTCCTACGCGTATTTTTTTTTTTTTTCAGTATGGGGGGTTGAACCCAATGAGCTATATCCCCAGCCCTATTTTTATTTTTGAGACAGGGTCTCACAAGTTGCTTTGACTGGGCTCAAATTTGCAGTCTTCCTGCCTCAGCCTCCCAGAGTGCTGGGTTTACAGGTATGCACCACCATACCAGGCTTGCATATATTTTTTAATCCTCCATCCTCATTGGTAATACTTATGTCCAGAACCAACCACTTTAGAATAGTCCTCAACCATTACCTGAAAGTAACCTCTTATAAGACTGAAAGTAAATCATTGGCATTCTTGCTTTGAACTTGATCTTCTTACCTAGGTACATCCTTACTGATTCTGATACAGTCCGTATAAGGCGTGGCCACGGCATTGGTTATTTTGGTTTTGGTTTTGCCTGTGTGGGTACTGGAAATTGAACCCAAGCCCTTTGCATTGAGCTACATCTCTAGCCTTTTTTATTTTTTACTTTTGAGACAGGATCTCACTGAGTTACTAAATTGCCCAGGCTCGGCTTGAGCTTTGTATGTTCCTGCCTCAGCTTCCTAGAGTGGTAGAATTATGGACATGCGCTACCAGATCCAGCTAGATTTTTTTAAGCACCCAAGTGAGGTTTGGGGTCTTTCTGGCTTCAGGAGGATAGGGCTTGTGTATTCCTTATTAGCTCTCCTGTGATTCTAGCAACACACATTTGGAGTTTGAAAATCCCTGATCTCCAACGATAGTTTCCCACTTCGTTGGTGATTGTTGTGGACGCTAGAATTGGAGGAACACTGCTGACGTCAAAGAAAGTTGATCCATGGCCACATCTAAGATACATATGTTGATAGTATCTTTAAAGAAGTCCAAACCAGGCCATGCTGGTTGTTTACACAGTGTTTCCTGCTGGTGATTTTTTAATTAGTTGGTGAACTTTTGGTCTCTTAAGTTTCTCCCTTTTGATAGATTAAAGTCCCATTAACATCTTGGTTTTCAGAACTGCTAAGTCCGCTAAAGACAGCTGGTGGCCTCGTGGTCACTTTGGCAGTTCCTTAAGTTGCAAGTTGGAAAGCCTAGGGATCAGAATGTTCTGTATGCGGAAGTGAGGTGGCGAGCCCCACCCCCAGCTCTGCGGCACAGCCTGGGATGGTCAGATGTTGCACGTCAGCTGAGGGCCCTTGCTGTGGAGGGACCGTATCAAGGTGTCTGGAACATTTAGATCCTCACTCATGCCAGACTTCAGGCTGCTGGGTCAGGAGTGTTGCATTCAGCACAATTCTATCTTAGGCGCTAGAGAAGGGAGTGGATTGGTTAGGTGACTCTTTTTCTTTCTTCATTTAAAAAATACGCTAAGTTTTTGTTGTTTTATGTTGCTGGGGCTCAAACGCACACTACATGCACACTGGGGGAATCCTCTACCACTGAGATACTGTTTATATCACCTTAACCTTTTGCTTTTGTGGTAGAGAACCCTTAGTAGGCTATTGCAGCCAACCTTGTTAAGATTTGAGCTTGTTAGCTATTTGTTTCTGGGAAATGGTATAATCACTGATGATTTGGAAAATACGTTGGAATAGCTTCTGTCTTGGTTACTTTTACTCGTTGCCAAGACAAAATACCTGACACCCAAAATTAGGGAAGGAAAAGTTTATTCTTACAGTTTCTCGGGAGTTTCAGTCCGTAAGTTGGCTCCAAGACAGCGTGGCATGGCGGTCCTGCAGTTCATGGCGGCTGCAAGCTGCAAGCCGCAAGCCGCGCTGGCGAAAGAGAGAGAGAGAGAGAGACAGACAGACAGACAGACAGAGACGGAAAGGGGAAGACCCACCTTCCCTTATGCTGTATGTCAGCTCCACCCCTGGGCGGGTATAGCAAACCGAACACAAGCAAGCGCCAGACTTAGCCCTATCAAAAGTATGTGAGGACTTGGGGGGACATAGCATACCCAATACAGCTTCTATTAAAAAATGTGCCAAGAATTATCTTGCTCCTTTGTCAGTCTCAGTTTCCATCCTTGTGTTTCCTATGGTTAAATTTTAGGTGTAAATAGAAGTGAATGGATAGTGTTCTAACCTGTGAGATTTCAAAACTGAAATGGTAAGGTGGGAGCTTTTTCTGTTACTGTCCCTGCCTCGAGGTAGAAAGTCTGAGATGAAGTAATCAAATGTGATGTAGGGAAGCCATGGGAACTTGTGTCTTCATGGAACTCAGCCTGTGTGGACTGCCTGGCAGCAGTGAATAACAAATAATGAGATGAAAGAGCTTAGAAAAGAAGCACCTAATCAACTGTAGTGGCACGTGCCTCTTAACCCAGCACTTGGGAGACCAAGGTAGGAGGATGGAGAGTTTCAGGCCAGCCTGGGCTACATAGTGAGACCTCGTCTCAAAAACAGGGTTGGGGCTGAGCACTAGAAAGAAGCAGTGTGTGGCCTTTTCAGTGGAAGTTTTTCCTGTAACATTGACCTGCTGAGTCATTGTGGGCAAACAACTTGGTGAGTGGAGCCTTCTTGGAACACTCCCTTCCAGAGAACTTCAGAGGACCCTGGACAAATAGGGGTCTCTTGATGTCACCGAAAGGAATGTAAATCTCAATGGCATGCTCAGAAGCAAACCCTCAGGAAGCAGTTTTCCTCCATGAGGGGACAGGAGCCCTTTTGGATTGGTGTGAAAACCTCTCTAGGATCCCACAGACTATAGTGTTCTCGTGATGTACATCACCTGTGTCCCTGTGGCACTGCCACCATCGCCGAGCATGTTGTGAGCCTCCCTTCCTTCTCCCCAGCCACAGAGGCGAGCTTCTTATCAGAGTGGGGCCAGGAAGCAGCAGTGCCACACAGGTAGCAGTGGGTTCAAGCCGCATTTCTGTGTGTTCTGGGGAGGCCTCAGCAGTGGACTGAGGCTGGGTGCCTAGTGTGGAAAGAAGCAGTTGAGCTGTAGGTACTAAGCAAAATCCAAAAGCTGTGAGACCCCCAAAGGAAGGAGGCTGGTACCTCAGATCCAGGGCTGTGAGCTGAGTGAAAAGGCTAGGACAGGTTCAGTCTGGAGGCCTGTTTCTTCCTAGCCATGTGTTCTGTGATTCCTGACTGCAAATGCTTGAATTAAATACAAAGTGCAGGAGCCTGTACAAACTTGACAGTAACTGTATAGAGTTGAAGCTCTTTGGAGCAGATTTTATTATTCTTTTGAGGGAGGGGAGATAATTAGAATGATGTAGACTTCAGTGAGAATTTGTTGTTTTGAAATTAATGCTCTCAACTTTGTTTTTCCCTTTGGCCATGTACTTAGTGTGTGTCAGTTCCTGGAGCTATGCCAGAGCCCAGATGGTGGCTTTGGAGGGGGCCCTGGTCAGCACCCACACCTTGCACCCACATATGCAGCCATCAACGCACTGTGCATCATCGGCACTGAGGAGGCATACGACATCATTAACAGGTACAGCCACAGCCAGCAGGGCCCAGGACTTGAAAGGGCTCCACTGACTGCATTGCACTGACCTCTTCCCGCCGTTTTGCAGAGAGAAACTTCTCCAGTACCTGTACTCACTGAAGCAGCCTGATGGCTCTTTTCTCATGCATGTTGGAGGTGAGGTGGATGCAAGGTGAGTGGGAAGCTGCATCACAGTTCTAGAGTTGCTCTGTTGTCAGAGATGCCACACCCAGAAACAGCATGACTGGGCTGCTGCTTTGTCCCAAAATGATAGGCAGGATGACGTGTCAGTGACACAGTGTCACAATCCCTGTGGATATCATACAAATGTTCTCAGGGGTCACTATCCCTTGCCTTCTTTTATGTAAACTTCAAAGTATTAGAAACAAAATGCTTTTATTATAAAATTTTGGTGTAAAGCAATGTACCTAACACACACACACACACACACACACACACTTCTCTTCTAGATCATTTGAAATAATAGTTACCAGTAAAAAAGAATAGAAAAAAATGAAAGGGTGTTATCATAAATGACCGTGTGGTATAATCTTTTATCCCTGGGAGAAGAAAGCCCAATGGGGACACAGTAATACTTCCTGGTCAATTTGTTTTGTTGTTTTTTGAGACAGTGTCTTGCTGTGTAGTTCAGGCTAGCCTGAGCCCACTATGTAGCCCAGACTGCCCTCGAACTCATGGTGATACTCCTTCCTTAGCCTCCCAAGTGCTGGGAATTACAGGTGTGCACCACCACACTTGGCAACTTCCTAAGCAATTGATAAGACCCTGAGGACACAGAATACTCAGGCTCTTCTGAGCCTCTTGAGAGTTGCCATGAAAGGTGGAGGGGTCTTGTGAGCCAGCAGAGTGCAGTGCCATGAGTTGCATGAACTGATTTGTACCTGTTGGCTCAAACTTTACCAAGAACTGCGACTTGACTAAGCACAATAGCTGTACACTTATAGTCCCACCTACTTGGAATGCTGAAGCAGGATAGCAACTTTGAGGCCAATTGGGATAACTTTGTGAGACCTTGTCTCAAAATAAAAAAGGCCTTGGAATATAGTTTAGTCTCTTTTAATCAGTCGTGGTTTGAAATCCACTTTTTCTGCAAATAGAATAGCTACTCCCACTTTTTTCTGTGTCATGAATTACTTCAAATGTTCTTTGTCATGGAAGTATCTTATTTCTCCACCAATTTTGAAAGATAGTTTTGCAGGGTACCTCAGTCAGTTGTTGGAAGTTGTTTTTGTTTTTGCTTTTTTTAGGGCTTAAAATACTTCACTCCAAGCTCTCCTTGACTTGAGGGTTTCTGTTGAAATGTCTGCTGCGGTTCTGATGGGCTTTCCTTTATAAGTGATTTGTTTCTTTTCTCTAACAGCTTTTACTATTCTGTTCTTGCACTGAATTTCTGAAAGCATGACTGTTATATACCTTGGTGTAGATTTTATTTTATCATCGTTGATTGGAGTTCTATATGCTTCACTTATCTGTATGTCAAATTGTTTTTGCCTGCTTGGGAAATTTTCTGCCATTACTTTTGTGAACAGGTTGTTTGTGCTATCTCCTGCTTTTTCATTGACTCTGTCAATCTTGTTATTCTCTGTACCACCGAACAGCCGTTGGATTGATTTTTCATGGTCCCTTGTTATTTTTAAGCAATCTTTCTTTTCACGATCACTAACCACAATCCTGTCTTCTAGATCTGATATTCTGTCTTCACGTTGGTTCCTTCTGTTGTGTATACTTTCAATGGAATTTTTAATTTGGATATCTGTTTGAATCTGTTTCATGGATTCCCTTTCTTTCCTATGTTGGGTGTTCATGGTTTCCATCATTTTCCTAAGCTCCTCTATTTTTTTAATCTGTATCTACTTCACAGTCACTAACCATATCTTTCATTATTGTCACCATCTCTGTAGTTATCTGAGAGATTATTTCTGATTTGATTTTTTTCTAGAGCCTCGTTCATCTGCTTTGTTACTTCTACTGTTACTACTTCAGATATTCCAGATAGGTGGCTTTCAAATTGTTCTACCTTATTGTCCCCTGAGTCTGCCTTTGGTGAGCTAGAAGTCTGGAATTACTCTTGCTTATGTGTCTTCCTATTTTTTTTTTAAGTTTAATTCTTGGGTTAATGCTTATAAATTACTTATGGCAGGTAACTTCATTGCTAGTATTTAGAACACTTAAACTGTTTCTCAGAATGATCTTCAAGGTTTAGCTGGCTTTTGGGTTTTAAGTCTATTGCAAGATCCTACCTCTTCAATTTATTAGAAATAAAAAGTTGCTGCCTATTTGGCATAGCCCCTGGTTCTTTGGCACTGGCCTATAGTATTGTTTATGATTCTTAGGCAGTCTGTCTTGGGGAAGAACAGTTGATTAGAACAATTACATCATCTTGGCTAAAGTAGTACAATCAGCAATAACAGAAGCATCAAACACAGGCTAGAAAATGACAAACTGTGATAAATATTAATTTATGACCTTTAACTGTATGAACTATATTTGTGGTTAAATAACAAAATCTAAAACAAGCCAGAAAATTATATACAGTAAATATGCCTTCAATATGGCAATTTTATCCCCAGGGGAGAAAACTTAAAAAGGGTTAGGGGGACAAAATAGAGAAATAAAAGAAAAGGAAGAGATTAAAAGCAAGGCTAGAGGATAAAGGAAGATCATACAAACTTTGGGAAACTGGTGAAGAAGATAGGAGGGAAAGAGAGAAGGAATGAATAAAAACAAGAACAGAATAGAACAACAACAATGAGAAAACTAGAAACAATGTTTGCACTCATAAAACCAAGAACAAACAATCAAGAAAAACAGAAAACAAAACAAGAAAAGAAAAAAAAGAAAAACAGTGTCCACTTCAGGGCACATCTCTGCTGTCACTGGCAGACAAAGTAGGCAGACAGAGCCCAGATCCATGTTGATTAATCCCAGCAAGCCAGCCATAGATTTTCATTGGGGTAGTAAATAATCCTGGCAAACCTGCACCTTTGGTTCCCCTAAAGTTCAGGCTAATTTCTGGCTGGAACCTGATTTATTCAGCCTGCAACACTCCTTGTTCCTCCTGTTGGCTTGAACTTGGCTCCTTGACCTCCTGCTGACTTGAATTTGGCAGCCTCACCCTGACATGGGGAGCCACTAGATGGAGTCAGCCCAAAGCTGCTCTGAGTTCCAAAGTTCGTTGGCCTGTCTCCAAGATGGCCCATCACCCTCTCTTGGGGGATGTCCAAACCCAAATAACTTACCAGCCACTGCAGTCCACTGCACCCACTGCTTTGTCCCATTAGTGTGTTCCTCCATGGAGGTCTCTGAGGTCATCAGTAGTCACTGTGTGTCTGCAGGTTTGAGCTGCCCCTCCCAAGCAGTGAGTTAGGGCTGAGGGAGAAAGTGCCACTGGCCCCTCCTTTTTTTGCATTGAGGTCTCTCTTTGCTCTCCACTTGGGCTTCAATGTTTGCTTCAGTTACTTGTTGGGTCCTGGAAGCCATTTCCATCCTTCTTCTTTTCCTCACATTGCTATTTTCCAGTATCTGACACCAAATCTCAGTGAGGCAGTTTCTCTGTTCTTCACCACTCCACCATCTTCCCAAAAGAGGACTTACCTAGCATGCACAGGCTCCAGTTCAGTCCCCAGTACTGCAAAAAGAAAGAAAGTGTCTGAAATACCTAGTGAGTCCTTAACTGGTAGGAGAATACTTAAGAAGCATGCAGAACACTCAACAAGTCATTTCTCAAAGGCAGTGGAACACTGACATTTTATGGCTTTTTATGTCCTTAATCTGAGACATACATTTTTGGCGAGGTTTCTGTTATTGCCTGGGTTTGTTTCTCCACATATTGATTAACATTCTGACTTCAGTGTCTGACTTAACCATTGGTTTGAAAGTATATTTAGAGAAATAACCATGAAAGTTATAGAGCATAAAGCATGCTGCAGAGAAAAGTAGGTGACCAGGCTGTAAAGACCTTTACTGAAAGGTTTTCCTCTGTATGTGACAACAGCAAAACAAGATTAGTTACCTGTATATACCATGGAAGCTGATCTAACTATTGAGTTAAAACAGTGTTGTGCTCATTTTTCCTAAGAAACACGCTTACCCGACACCACAGTCACTACATTTTCACTTCTGTATTAGATAGGTAGTCTTGTACTTAACTATAAACACTTACTAATTTCAAGCAAAAACAAACAAACCATAGGAAGATCCCTTTGATATTCTGTTGTATACCTTTCTGGATATGATTATTTTCTAAAACTTATTAGTCTGAGCACTAGTCTTTTTCTTTGCTCTGATTCATTTTTGCTAGACAAATGCTAGACAACTTCTCTAAGAAAGTAAGTTTGTTCTAGTGAAGAACAGAGGAGCCATATTCCTCTTGACCTCTGTCTTCTGCCATCGAGCCAGTGCTTTTCACTCACATGACAAATTACAGGTATAAATGGTAGCCAGTGCAGCGGCACATGCCTGTAATCTCAGCAGGCTGGGAGACTGAGGTGGAAGGATTGCAAATTTGAATGCAGCCTGGGCAAGTTAGCAATTTAGTAATACGCTGTCTCAAAATAATAAACAGAGGTTTTGGATGTAGCTCAGTGTAAAGGCCCTGGGTTCAACCCCTAGCACTCAGGAGATATAGATACAGATATAGATATAGATACTGGATAGAGTTTGTGGATTGCGTCTAGGTTCCTCATCTTAATTGTAGGGTACTAGTTCTATTGTTTGTTTTTATTTTTGTTTTGTTTTGTTTTTGAGGATTTTGTTGTTGTTGTTTTGCCTTTTTGAGACAGGGTCTCACTATGCAGTTCAGGCTGACCTTGAGCTCACTTTGTAGCCCAGGCTGGTCTCCAACTTGTAGTAATCCTCCTGCCTCAGCCTCCCAAGTTCTAGAATTACAGGTGTGTGCCATCATGCCCAGCTCCATTGTTTTTTCACTTGGTGTTTCTTAATTGTCCTTTGTTTGGAAGCGCCAGTCATTGGATCTGACCTTCTTGGAAGCAGTAGTGGCAGGACATTGGGACCTAGAACAAGCTTGCTTCCATGCCAGGTTAGACAGAGGTGCTCTCTAGATGACCTTTCAGGTTTGTCACAACTTGGGATAGTTTCTGAGGCAAGCTGATTCAAGTGTTCACTGCTTGGGATATTGCAAACAATCAAATCATGGTTGGGAAAGAACCATGATTTATTCCTTACCTTTAATCTAAATTACATGATCTGGGACCACCTGTAGGGCTGGGGGGAGACAGGTGACCAAATCTGGATGTGTTCAAGGAGTTGAGTGTTGCTGATGTACTGGGGGCCTGAGGGCAGAAGGAGTGGCGGGAGTGGTAAAGCCAGTGGGCTGGGCCAGGAGCAGACTGAGGTGGCCCAGAAACTCTCACAAGTGTGGAGTCTATTGTGATAGGTTTTAAGTTGGCAGTTATGTGATCTGGTTTGTATTTTGTTAGATGTTCTCCAGTTGTTGTGAATGGAGAGTAGTCTTTTAGTAAAAGTCGTCTGATTTTAGGGCTGGAAGGAGGGAGACCTGACTGGAGATTGATCAGGTGGGAGATAGTGATGGATTTGGGTGACTGCAGTGAGGGTAGGTGAAGGCAGACAAGTCTGAAAGCTGTGATGACTCGACAAAGGGAGAGAGGAAGGAACTACCGGAAAAGCTGGGTATTGTGTGTGCGTTCCCCTCCCCAGCTCCACATGGGATCTGGGACTCCTCACTTCTCAATTGTCACGGGGGTGAGAGGCTTCTTCACAGGCCGCCTCCCTGCCACAGAGGTTGCATTAGCATTTTAAGACAAATACTTCCGAGCCCCTCTAAGAGGATCAAAGCCTAAGGAAATGACATCTGACCTGGGGCGTTAGCTTGTGGTAAATGACATTTGGCAGTGCCACTGTGACCCTCACTGCTCCTGCCGCCTGTGCTACCTTTGGCCAGCAGGAGCCTGGCTGGTCAGCATGCCTGTAGGGTAGTAATGCCGGCAGCTTCTGCAGAGGTTTCTCTGAAATACACCAATAAATTAGGCTTCCTGTTATGTCTCTACTGAATAAGTTGGAAATGCTACCCATCTTTTTTCCTCCCTTTAATGTTCCTTAGGAGCTCTTAGAAAAAGAATTTGTGAACAGAATTAGAATGTATAGTTTTTTTCTTCCTCATACTAGATATTTGAAAAGACTGTAGGGAAGAAGAAATGGCAATCTGTGGACATGTCCCATGACAGAGGGACGAACTGAACTGAAATGTGTCCTGAGAAGAATCAGCTGAAAGGATAAGAATGCAAGAATTATTCCAACTCAAATAGGATAATGTTTAAAAAAAAAAAAAAAGGGGAGTTAGGGCTGTAGCTTAGGCGTGGAGCATATATTCAGCATGGGTTTAATCCCTAACAGCAAAAAGAAAAAAGTGTTCCTTCTTTCTCATCAAAAGGTGTATGTCAGCCGGGCGTGGTGGCGCACGCCTTTAATCCCAGCACTCGGGAGGCTGAGGTAGGCGGAGCGTTGTGGGTTCGAGGCCAGCTTGGGCTACAACGCGAGCGCAAGGCTGGCCTGAGCTACATAGTGCGACCCTGCCTCAAAAAACCAGGGCCGGGAGTTTGGCTCAGTGCCTTAAGCGCCTGCCCTGGCAGGCGCGAGGTTGTGAGTTCAATCCCCGGTGCTGCAAAAAAAAAAAAAAAAAAAAAAAGTGTATGTCTATGTCTGTGTCCTGGTGAGGTGCTCAACATCAAGTCAGAGTTCTTTCTTCCTTCTAGAGGTTAAAGAAGGAGCTCATCTATTACTTTCCCTCTTGTTTGGTCTAAGCAGCCATTAGAATTTCATGGCCTGCTTTGAACTATGTCTGTTGCAAAAAAAAAAAAAAA